>DWJZ01003612.1:0-16724 GCA_018249125.1 Asbolis capucinus
ATATTAAAAGTAATAATTACTCCAAAAGTGTTCGTCAGATGTCGCTCAAAATAAAATGGAACCACATAAACAACACCAGTATTCGATCCAAAAAGGAATTATCAAAATTGGTCCACACATAAAAAAGATGTAACATACTTACATATATAAAAAAACAGACCACCGTTGAGTACCACCTCGGTTTTTTGAAGTCGGTAAAAATTCTACTAATTTAATAGAATCAACTTAATACAGTACGCATTCTTACAGATAAAACAAAAACTACTCACAAGATGTCACCACATTCCACCAGCAGCGGCTTTGAAAACAACAACAATCATTAAAATCGGTGCAACTAAAATATGAGTACACGTAAAAAAGTACAATTGAGAATATCTTTCTTTTCTGAAGTCTGTTAAAACCACATCATAAATTTAACGAATATTTAATATCAGGTGATATTTGGTTCGAATTACCATGATTTAATTATCGAATAAATACCTTTTAATGTAATTTTGGGAATTACTGAATAGACAGGTAACAATACCATCTGTTTTGATTCACATTTAACACAAACAGTTTGGACTAACAATAATTGGTTATTGATTTAGTTTACCAATGCCGGTGTACCAAGTACAGACCATAGATAATATTCAGCCAACAGCAATAAGCAACTTTTTCTGAACATAGGTATCATATTCTCTACTCTATTTTTATATTTAACCTGTCAGAAAATTAAAAAAAACCCAAAAGCCGCAGGTTACTTTAAATGGGAAGTTAACAAGCAAAAATTCGACGATAAAAATAATTAAAAGCTCCTTAGAAATTCAAACAAAAACACAAAAGAATTGAAAGTACTTCCCATGGAGTATACAACCCCTCGAAAACTACCCCTGTTTATCACATGGGGAATGCCAGTATTGTTCGCGCTACCACGGGGTCGGCACGCGTTATTGAAGTCAAAAATAATTGCCTTTTATACTGCAATTACTTTGGCGCCAAAGTAAGACGTACTGTCTTCTGTCATTATACTTTTTTAATGAGTCAATGAGTGTACTTTTTTAAGTTTGGATACAAAGGTATTGAAAGGAAGTGCTGGCCAAAATAACAGAGTCCAGTGAGGTTAAAGTTTTTATAATAATTAAAGTTCAAATTTGAAATGAGAAATACGGAGTAGAACAAGATTTTTAAAAGTGTATGTTACACTAAAGAGTGGCCAGAGTTATTTGCGAAAATAACTTTAATAGATTTATTGTTGTTTTACTTCGTGATTTGAAGTTAATATAACTTTTGCACTGGTATTGTATTTTAAATTTTATTTTGGACTTGACTGTGACTTTTGGATTTTGAAGAATCGTAGTTAGGTAAGTATGTTTTCAATGTTGTTAAGAATAAATATTTTAAAATTAAAACATGCAGGACTGATACCAGATCGTTAGAATTCCAAATTAAAATTTGTTTTTACTGTAATTATACCTTCACTTGCATTTCTTTAATTTTTATTTTTTCCTCATATTTTTCGAACTACACAAAAAAGAGTTTTTACTGAAAATTTGCAGTCCATGTCACATGGCATTGTGAGGCACTTATTCGTTCCAACGTACCTACTGTATTTACTGTAATGATAGCTTCACTTGCATTTCTTTAATTTTTATTTTTTCCTCATATTTTTCGAACTACTCAAAAAAGAGTTTTTACTGAAAATCAGCAGTCCATGTCACATGGCATACTGGGACATGTATTCGTTCCAACGTACCTACTGTATGCGTACTCACAGTACCGATATCCAAGTACCCTCTGAAACACGGAAGCGTTCATATGTACATATTTGTGCCACTAGCGTTCACTTATTACCGACAGCACCCGTTGTTGCCTAAATTTCACGATAGCTAACGGTTCACCCAAGCCCCCGGGCTATTAACGCTTATAATTGTGCTATTAATAAGCGAAGAAATAAATGATTTTTTCGTTTCTTTCTACTCAATACGTCACAAAAGCTATTTATAAATATCTCAAGCCACTTCTCAATAAATTCCGATCATAAAATTACGGTTATTAATGAAATTCCTTTCACGGCGGGAATTCAATACCATAAATCTTAAAACGAGAACTTTGAAAGAATTTAACGAGGTCAAAGTTACCCCTTACAGAATTGTAAGTTTAAAGTTTGGCAACTTTACTTCGGTGTATTAATATTTTGTAACGCGACTCGCCGTGGGAGTGCTTGGTGATGCAGAGCAAATATACATATCTGTACTAATAATAAAAATGTAACAGGGTGAGTTCTGTGTTTTAATTTTTTTTTTTTGATGCAGGAATGCTTTGTTATCGATATACAGTCCAAAAAAATTTTTTTTTCGATTTTTTATCTGTCTGCCTGCGGTTAGTAGAAGCCAATTCACTCTTGACTTGACATTTCATTGTAATCGAACTGGAATACCGACGCGGGTAACTTATTCCTATTCGCGGTACGGTTAATAAAAATGTACTAGGACAAATTAAATTATTTGTAAATTCAATTGATTCCTACAATTCAGGACGATAAACACTAACTTTACGCAAACACATGTGTGGTGGCCGCATGTAAATATTTGTTTAAAATTGGTTCCAGTCTGTACGTTCCATTGTCTGATTAGTTTACGAACTGTCCGCCTGTGGAGCTAGTGTATGCCGTTTGCTATCATAGGGTATGTATAGATTAACTAATATTATTACTATTATTGTGAAATTAACTGTCTCTTTGTCTGTTTCGCTTTTTTTACCATGAATAAATTAGCGCTTAACTACGATCCTGATGGTAAGTGGTGAAGTCTTTGATGGTAAAGCGCACTAACTTAGTTCATGCGGGCAACTTATTCCAGTCCTACGTGGTACGTGATGAAAGACAAGACGAAACGCGTCATTTGTACTGGCGGGATGGTAACGACGAAGAGATGGATACCGCCGTGCGTTGACTCGTTTGATGATGGAATGGGGATGGGGGAATAAAATTTCGCAGGTCCTGTGAATACTCCCCAAGGTTTTCTCCTTCTCCTCTCGTGAGATAGTATGTAGGCTTGAACGGGCTGAAATAGGGAAAGGTAATTTTAAAATACTGTCATCGTCGAGTATAAAGCCATAGGAATTCATATTTATGTCTTAGTCCTACTAATATAGTATAAACTACAAATTGCTCTCGCTTCGCTTCGGAAGAAGAGTTGTCCAGTAGTTTCAAAGTTGGCATACTAAATTTAACCTATTATCCCATGGGAAAAAGCAGGTTTCTGGGATAAAATGTATCCTATAACCATTGTCCTTACATAAGCCACAAACACGCAAAATTTCATCTAAATTGGTCCGTTGGTTTCGGAGTTGTGATACTAATTTTAACCTGTTATATTGTGGGAAACAAGCCGTTTGCTGAGATAAAACACATCCTATAACCATTCTCTGGTTTTAAGCTACGACTATGCAAAGATTCATCTAAATCTGTTTAGTGGTTTTTGCGTGAAGCTCGAACAGACAGACAGACAATAAACCCAAATAAAAATTGTTTTGGTCTCTATATCGATAACAAAGCCCCCGTACATCAACATTAAAAAAATACTTAATGTACAGAATTAACTCTATCACAGTTATATTATTATTAAAGACATATGTAGATAGGAGAGTTTGAGAGGATAGGAGGTTGAATGTTACTCCTTCACGAAAAAACTACGGAACGGATCTGAATGAAATTGGGTACAGGGATAGATTATAATCTGAAATAATAGATAGACTACTTTTTATCAACATACAACGCGGACGAAACCGCGGGCGGCTGGTAGCAATAAATGAATTTGTTGCAATGTTTTTATAAATTCCTTCCTCTTGGGGGGATAAAAAAATTTCGCAGACATAAACACGGGAAAAAAGCTAGTATACCATTAGGGTCGTCACTCATTTGTCAATTTGGCACCGGGACAGCCGCGCCTTGCTTAGTGCTTGTCAAAATAACATTACGTCAGAGTGAGCGCGGTAATACGCGCCATTTTTATTTTCTTGCAGTATAATTATAGTCGTATAAAATGAAAATTATTGTGGATTTTTTACTGTTGACATGTCGGGCTATGTTGTTTGTAGATTTATTCGTATGTTATTATTTTAATTATTGTAAACGGTATATTAGTGACAAATTATGTCAGAAATATTGGGGCCGTTTAGAATACCAAACCAATTTTCCCATACTACCCTACCAGGGCGTCGTAAAAGGTAGAAGCTGCTCGGCGGTAGAGTGAGTGGAAGGACGTTTTTCTTTTTGTAAAGCCCTTTTGGCTACCACCGTCTTGCGTGAATCAGATGCCACTTGCTTCATCGTGTTCTGGAGTCTTGAGAGGCAGTTCTCCTCTTTTTCTCCCCATCCTTCAGTCAATGTCTTCGGTTTTTTCTTCTTCTTCTTTCCTTCCTGGCAGGTAGTGCGTTGGTACCTGTATTACACTTATAATAAAATTATAATCAGGTTACCCGTCTGTTCGTTTGTCTGTGTGCCTCATAAAAAAAGTTAGTACGATAGTGAATATCTGCAGCTAGAAATTGGTACTCTCATTTATATAAACTGCGCTTCAATACAACTTTCGTTGGATCGATGTTGTTAGGATGCAGTTGAAAGCCGTTCGCGTATTTGAATATCAAATTGCGCTTCAACGACAAAGTCGCTTCGATATTGTTACGATTTTTGAAACGAGGATATACCGGTTGGTTATTCATTCCACCTTTAGATGTTGTACACTACATAGCATATTAACCTAAATGTTGTTAAATCGATGTATGTGTGTGTATGAGAACCAAGTAGTGTGATAGCCATATTGCCACGTCACAAGTTCTCCATCAAAATTTCAAATTGCACGTACACGACCTCTTGATTGAATAATGTTATTGGAGGCCGCCGGAGGGTTATAATTATTTCGGCGACGTTTTACGGGTTAAATCGAGTTTGGAAATTTCAACCCCTATATTGTGGAAAATTCGTATATGAAATTACTCAGAAATCTGACGTGGAAGGTGCTCTTTGGGTGACAATAGGTAGTTAAATAATGGAATAGGCTACAGGTTTGAACGAGGTGGAAATATTAGTATAAAATTCTTGATTTTGTTACTGATAGCTAGTGATGTGTCGGATTGTAAGAAATGCCTGCGGATACGGATACGAAAATATATGATACAATGCATTAACACGGATCTTAACTAACCTAATTATAGAGATTAGATATCCTGTCTGCGGTTGAAATTCAACTGTAATTCAAAAATTAATCGTCATTACTGAAGTTGATAATAGTTTGTGTGTCATATGCATAATAGTTATGTAATTTTTTTATTTGTTTTTTAATGTATGTCTAAAGAATTTTATATAAAATAGTCGCCGTCTGCACTCCTTCTCCGTGAAAACTTTAACTGTGCCAAATTTCATAGTCCTCCGACTGCGTAACTTTTTTATAAAACTAAATAGGTTTGACTTCGCATATTAATATATAGATTTTGTACACGTTACACTATTACATTATAATTGGTATGAAAATTCTCTATGATAAATATTTGAAGTGTAAGGTTAACAAATTATAAATAAACATATACTTAAAAATTGGGACAAATCACACGGCCATTTGAACCCAAACTAGGCATGAGCTTGTACTATGGTGATCAGACAACTGACAAACGCAGAGAAAAAGCTTCAAGCATCACTTAAGCAATGATTTTTTCACACACACACACACACACACACAATATAAGTTTTTGTAGTAATGTTAATAATTATATTAACTGTACTGGCGTGCGTCGCTACACCTCAACTCATCAACCATGTGTCCATTCGATATAAATTTGATATTAAAACTTTTCCAGAGAATTCTGAACTGCTCCTGTTGGCCTTGGATTCGATGGAGAGGCGTGCAATGGGGCTTATAAGTGACCCTGAACTGTTTAAAACCAATGTACAAAGCCTCGAGCACAGGTGCAGAGTTGCCAGCCTCTTAGTATTTTATAGGGTTCATTTTGGAGTGTGCAAAAGAATTTCATGACTTAATTAGCTCCACCCCCACCATCGAACGACACGACACACTCCGTATCCATCCTTACATCGTGGATATACCTCCGGTCCGGACGACACGTTTCACCTCGTCCCTTGTATGGCGTACCGCGAAGGATTGGAATAAATTGCCAGCGTTCGTGTTTACGCTCGAAAATAATGTACGTCTTCAAGACAAGAGTGAATAGGCTTTTTCTTAGTGCGCATTACCAACCATCGCCACTTACCATCAGGTAGGATTGTAGTCAAGCATTAACTTATGAAATGTAAAAAACACAAGGTTACTAAATTTCAGTCAATTTCAGTCTATAAAGGACAAACATACAAACAAACAAACATTGGTTATATGTATATATATTAAATAATTTACTTAACCAACTATCAGTCTGACGAGTTTCGTAAATTTTTACTACATAAATAAATAAATATCTTTGGACAACTTACACACGGCCATCTGATACCAAATTAAGCGCTAGCTTGTACTATGGTGATCAGCTAACTGATAAAAATACACAAATACTTTTAAATACATAATTAAATATATTTCTATTACACACCCAGACACACAGAACAAACATTCTTGCTCATCACAGAGAAGTTTGACCTGGGTGGGAATCGAACCCACGACCTCCGGTGTAGTAGTTAGGTTTACTAACCACTAGACCAACCGGCCTGTCAAGTGTAAAGTTAATCTCTTTTCAAAACTGAACCTACATTAATCGGTTACAAATGAATTGTTGAAGAGATTAAATAACCATGGCCGGTTTATTATTTTAATACTAAAAGGTTAATGATACAATAATATGCATTGGATAGACCACCACTCAGCATGGAACGGAATATGTACATGAAGTTAAATAAAGTTATTAGTGAGTAAGCTTTGTAGTCATGCATTTTATCTAAAGGGTTTGATTGCGACTATTAAACAAGCTTGTTGTATTTTGTAGAAACATAAAATTAAAAGAATATACATGTAATGACCTTGTGGATTCTGCCTACTTTAGAACTCAAATATTTAAAATACATGCAATATTGTATGATTTTTCACTTGAATTACATAATGAATTGCTAACTAATAACTTCTATGGCCCACTTTTTAGTTTATGTATAGCTCTTAAGCGTTGTTTTATGGAAAATTAGGAAGGTACTTTAATGAGACCCAAACCAAATGAGTACTAATGATAACCCGATGACACATGCAATAAATTAACAGGATAATAATATCTAAATATGTTTTAATTGGTCGTTTAGGTAAGAACTTTATATATACTATTTGTGAATAAGTATAATTATTTATAAAATATTAATAAGCAATAAATAACGTTGGCTCAGCTTACTTTAGTAAAGTCTATGCAACTAATTAACTGATACTATCCTCATATGAGGAATATTAGTGTTCATTAACTACATGTAATAATCCAACTAAATAGGTGGGGTTTTCTTTAAACAACATTGGGAAAGGTGTATTTTAATATACTGTAGTAGTATTTTTCATGTAGGTACGTAAAAACGCAGTTCTCAGTAACTGATCTTAGATCAGTTGCCAAGGCACTGCTCATGAAACCGCTTTCAGTAACGTGTACCTCTTTACTTTCTATAGCTTGTTGTCTTGGAGATACGTAGACAGTCGTGACGCAACGAGGGTCGTGAGAACTTCAGTTTTATCGAGCATTAAATGCCAACTTTTTCCCCCAAGGTTTACTTTCATATTGTTACAAGAAACGCGATAACTGTTTATTTAAAGATACAAACATATACATGATAGATTACATGAACGGTATTCAAGGTTACTATTTGTTTTAATTGTCGTATTTTTTTATGTAAAATCGATGGACACCGTAGTGAGAGCACATGGTTCCATATGGCCTTTTTATACTCAACAAAAACGCTTCATATAATAAAGTAATAGAGCATCTGTAACGGGTCCTTGTTCCCAATTTTATAATAATAAATGATAAGAATAGTAACCTGAAGTTATATATTCATGTCAGCTTTCATATTTAATTTCTAGTTTTGATGTGAAATTAGCTTCGGTAGATGTTGGTCTACACCGCTCCTTTACTCCCAAAACATTTCTGGTTATATTCGAAATAGGTACCTAGTCATATTAGAGATAGGTATCTATCTAGTCATGGTAAAAATAGGTACTCGGTATATTGCGATATATCATTTTAAGTCATTCCAACATTTTCTGCTAAGGCTTCTGATTTCATTGGCCTCAGTATGAAAATTATCTAGGAGTCATAGCATCCCGATTTCTATAAAAAATATAATTGTATTTATTATTATAGACTGACAGACAACGTAAAGCATCTATAGCATGAAACTGTGTGCATGGGTTCCTTAAATATAGGTTTATAATAGTATAATTACATATATAAATATATGAATAAACTAAAGTAATTGAATATGTATTATCCTACAAGAAATTATTTTGTTGGTCCAAGGTGGAGTGCACTAGCTAGTATTAATAAAATAAATGTAATTACATTCCTAAACTAGAATTATTTTAATTTAAATCTTATTCGGCAAGCAATGTTCATGAAACCCTAAAAATACTCATTTAATGTTTTTTTATTCCACTCGTGCTCGTGGTTAATTAATAGCATTTTATGACTTGACGGAAGTTTCAGGCAAAATGAGAATTATCTCACGGACATACGGCAGCCCTTAATATTTATGCTAACAATATTTCTGGGAAAATATCTAGGTATTCTAAAAATCAACGATAGGCAAATCTCAAACTGCCTACTGAAGCGCTTATTGTAGGTATATTAAATCCAAACTGTTTCCCGAACCATCATTATTGTTGTCTTACTTTTCCTACTTAGCTTATCCAAATAAGGGATAAAGTGAATGTTTAAATTGAACGCAGTGACCATTTAACACTAGATCTATTTCATAGCAGCGTATTTAAAGTTAGGAGCAAACTTTGTATGGCATATAATCTCTACTTTCAAAAAATCGTGGCTAATCTGGATTATCTATATTTGAGTAGCATATAAATCAAAGTTTATTTTGTAATTGGAAAGGGCATTGAAAGACCATAAAACTGGATTTAAACATTTTCATAATTCATTACGAAGGTCATAAAGCCCTTGTGAATATGACCAAGAGTTATTATATTAAGAGAGACCAAAGATTATTCAATCAAAAATCAATGGAATTGTTAATTATTGAATTAACACTAGGCAACTAAATAGGTACGTATATAAATATACGACCTCGGGGTATTCAACAGGTATGAGTTAGCCGACAAAGCAGCAACAGCTAGACCTAACGCAATTGTTTGGTTTATTCGTCACACGTAGTAAAGCCAGGAAATACAAACATAGACAATCCAGTACCAATGTATTAAATAAAAAAAACGTTCTGTCGTAGTCTAAAAGACTATCGAAATCTGCTCTTATCAGTGTTCTTTTCATAATCTTAGTTTACTTATTTTTATTGTATATAGTGCTAGTGATGCTGTGTTTAGGCAGATTAGTAATTCACTAAAAGTTCCCTAAATTTTGATACATCAGTGCAGTGGAGATTTATTCTCTCCACTCAATAAGTATGTGTCGCAAATATATCCAAACTAGTGGTAGGGACTTACATGCCCTAAGTTTTAGGATTCTCAAATGTAATATCTTCAAGTTCACAATCGACTGCAAGTTGTAAACGAAATCATAAAATATTTAGTTATCTAACTTTACCATAATCCTAAATTTCAATTTATCACTCCATTATTAATATGCCTCTTTCCATGTCTTGTGCCTAGCCCACGCATTGTTTTAATTGGTCACATTGAAAACTGAAATGTCATCAGAATCCAGTATGGCTGCCACGTTACTAATGGCGCTTTTTTAGTAGCAATTCATCATAATGATAAAGAAATACAAATTTTCGTGGCTGCCTAGTAGTTTCGAGTAGTGGCATACCCATGCTTTGTTGAAACTTAAGTAACTCTGTAACTTCAAGAGTTAAATCCCAACTAAGTTCGAACAGCATTTCGATTGGAATTTATGCTTTCATTTTATCTCAAATATTCAAATCCCATGTCGATGTATTTTTATGTATGTTTGTAGTCAGTCACAACAATTACTTATTTCCCTTACTCTGCTAAATAAATTTTCATTATTCTCGGGTAATCACAACAAAAAAAGTAAATATAGCTTGTTTATTTTTGAGTTTATGATAATAAACTGTAATTAATGTATGATTTCAATATATACATATATACGTAAATGTTACGACCGGTCGTAATATGTAGCTTAAATACAGCTTGTAAATAAAATTTGATAATGATTAGACATCAATGTCTCAGTCTGGGTAACTCGGAAATCGTCAATGGAGTAAATTTTCAGGTGTAGATTGAAAAAGCCAAAATGCATTTTAAATAAAAAGTATTCCGTAATGATCTAGTGAAAAGCTCTAATCTTATTTTTCTCCATGTGTATGATTATTGCTCCCTATGATTCCCCAATGACCAAACAATACTCGCAATATACCTTAATAGTACTACTATTTTTGATAATTTTCTGACTAGTTTCAATCTTTACTTTGAGTAAATTGAACTCGGAGCGGTTGATTCGCTGCTGAAGCACTGATGCACCAACTGCCTGCTTGCGATGACCTCTTGTGAGAAGTCGAATCCACTGTAACATACTGTTACTGACACCGTTTTACATATAAAGGTTTCACAGAAAACCATCGTTATAATGTTCAGGTTAGAATTTATTATTAATAAATGGTTTACAGAAGATATCATGGAACCATCGTATTTATACATTTCAGACTTACCACAAATGTTAAAATAAACGATATTTTTGCACTCTCTCAATTTTACTGTCAGATATTCGATAGAAACAGCAGCTCCTGAAAAAAGATTGAATGTTATTAAAAGGCTTATAACAATTACGATTTCATACTTACGTTTGGGTTTTGCTGGGATCAATTTAATAGCTCCAGGTTTTTCAATTTCTACAGTTTTTGGTTTCTTTTCTGGGGGAGTTTCGTTATGGACAGGGGATGGTCTTTTAGGTATTGATACTGTAGGTGGTATAACAGGAGGTGGCTTTTTACTCAATAAAGAAGCTCGGGATGGTGGAGGTTTAATTTCCTCTTCTAATCCATGTTTCCTAAATTTAGAATTAAATGTTTTAACTGTTTTTGGTTTTGGTTCATCTGGTTTTCTAACTTCTATGGATATGGATGGCTTCTCTCTTTTAACATCGCTCAGTTTCGGTATTTTTCCCAGTTTTTGGATGGATGGTGATTGTTTTTCTTCAGATGTTTGTGACTTATCCTCACTCTTTTCAGATGACTTCTGTGTATCTTTTGAGTCTCTATTTTTGTTATCTTTTTCTCTACTCTTGTCTTTGTCATGTCTACTGCTTCGGTCTTTTGATTTGCTACTAGAATTTGACTTTCTATCGTCATTCGAGCTATCTTTTGATTTAGAACTATGTGTTGAATGTCTATCTCTCTCTCTTGATCTATCTTTACTACTATGTTTACTGCTAGAGCTTGAACTACTTTTGTCACTAGTTCTGTGTTTATCATTTGATGACGATTTACTAGAATGTTTAGAAGAACTTGCTTTTGTGCTGCTGCTTCTGTCATGTGATTTATCTTTCTTTTTGATTTTATATTTATCCTTTGATTTTTCTCTGTATTGATCTGATGAATCATCTGACGACTTTTTATCGTCATCTTCAACTTGTGATATTATTTGTTTACCATTTTTCAATGTTATTTTAAGAATGGGTAACACTTCCTTATCAGTCTCCTCATCTTCTTTTGTTTTAAGTTCACTGATATTTTCAATATTACTTACAGTAGATTCTGGAGAAGTATCTAAATCTACAGGCTCTGATATATCTACTGGGTTATCTAGGTTCAAAGTATCAGATGGATCTTCATTTTTTATATCAGTTTCCTTTTTACATTCAAGTACAGCTTCATTTATTATCTGTTGAATATCAGTTACTAGTATTGGAATTACTTCTTCCCCTTTTACTGTTTTCAACCACTGTTCTACCAATTTAGATGCCAGTGCCCTTATTTCTAAAACAAATGATATATATACATAATTAGATATATTACCCAATGTTATAACAGATTTGGAATTATTACTCATTTCACTTTGTTTCATACTAATGTACTTATTGATACTGATTCTAAAAAGTAAGATTAGTGTAACAAAAGACTGATGATTTTAAAATCAAAATTCTTACCAAGGTGAATTTCATCTTTTGACAATTCTTTTACTAGTTTTGGGCAGTTATTAGTTTTAAGACGCTCAATTCCCACTGGGCATAAGAGTAGTAGTTCTAGTAGTTCTCGAACAAGCGGCCAATTATTTGCTGTAATGCCTTCAGTAAGCCATGTGTGAACTAATCTCCAACCTCCGGATCCCATGAATAGGCCAAGTAGATCAGTTTCTGTACACTTCAGTATTTGTATATATATACATTTTGAGACCAACTTCTTAGAAAACTTGGTCATTAAGCTGCAAGAAATATAAATAATAAATAATTATCTATGCCTCATATAACTAAAGCTAGAGAATGAAACACGTTCAACTTTGTTACAAATGACTCAAGATTTATACATAATTAGCGGTGTTGCATGGTGCCATGCTGTCAAAATATTTGAAAAAATATTAAGTTTGTATTACTATATCTATACTAACAGAGATTATATTGCCATACTATTACTATTTTATTATATTTTATTCGATCAACTATTTTACACTGAATTCCGTTTATATTTCTAAATAATGAAAAACTACCCAAATAGTTACTATAGAAACAAATAACTTGTTTTTAGGCACTATATGAGAGCATTTACAAATTGCTGAATTAATAAAAATACCCTTTTTAGTAATGAGGCATAGATAGAAGTAAAAATGTCATTGATCAATTATACACAATGTTATAAGTAACTGCAGATAAATAAATAACATTATGATAACTAATAAAAAACAAGCATACAGCACACTATGCTCTATAAGTAGACACAGTCTACTTATGGATTCAAATTTTCTCTGTGAAATACAAATCGAAGTGAATTATCAAATGCCTAAAGCCATTATTAAGACAGATGCACAGTAAATGAGCAAGGCATTCATATAAGTCAATTATACTCCCATTATTGTAAAAATTTTTGAGCACAACATGAACATTATTTGGTAATTATGAAGGAGCATAAGCAGAAGGAGGATAAATCGGAATAATTAAAGTCAAATTTATAACGTAACACAGCATAATGTACATAGTCCACAAAGATTCGAGTTTAAAATCAAGTAAAAGTTATATTTACCCTGCTAGCCTCTCAACTTCATCCCTGCTTTTAACGCCTCCTTTCGGCGACAAAAGTACACTGAGGCAATTCAGCAACTGGATTGGATCAATACGTGGCTGCAACAAAACAAAAACCATGTTATACAATAATACTTATAGGCATGCAAAATCTTTGAGTCATCCAAATAATCCAGAACCAACAACTCAAACATCAAAATCAACACAGAATATATAAAAAATTGCCATAAGTATGAGGAGATATGATTATCTATACATTAACATAGCTGCAGGTGCCAACTAATCTCCGAAATAGACTAATACTGACTAGACTTTCACTGGCAGATAGCTTAATAGGGAGTTACTTGGGCTAATATAAATTTCAACTGTTCTTATTTTGTTAAATTCCACATGGACAAATTCGCAAGTACAGCTAGTTATTTATATAAATAGATATTTCAAAATAGAAAGAGGGTGGAATATTAGATGCTTTTTCAATAGATGTTGACTATAGTGTTTAGCATTCGTCAACAATTATAAAGATGAACTGATTACTGTGGCGCGAACAACTATGCTTCCATACTTGGGAATTGTTTATTAATTGGATGTTGTGAAATCACAAGCACACATAAAAAATAACAATTCTTTGGTCTGTCAAGACTAAGTCATGGAGTTGTTGTGATGGTCTCCACTTGATATTGTATCACAATACATTTCGGCATCATATAATTGTAGCTAGCAATATAATATAAAATGCGCGGTGATGTCATAGTGGCGGCCGCCATCAGCACCTTGTTCAAGGTTGCATGTTTTACATGAAAAATTATACTTTTGAATATGTAAAGCAAGCTCTAGTGAGACTAGCCGAAGTGGGGATCTCTTATTGGCATCTTATTAACAATGTATATAAAAACTATCATATTAGCTCACTATTTCATATACCACAGATTAATATAACATGTACAGTAAAAAACAAAATTGTGTATAAAAAAACTACCAACACATTAAAATAAACATGGATGTATGATACATAAACAAAAAGAGACTTCAAAAACTACACCTAATATTTGCAAAAAATGAAATTAATTTTCTTGAATAAAAAGGAATCATCAGCTTTCAAATAAAAATAAAACATCTAAATCAGTACACCCACTAATAAGTTGAGGTAACTCACATAATAAAACAGTTCTATGCATATGCTCCTGTGTTTTTGTGTGTCTAGGAAAAATGTGACTACAAATTGAACCGAAATCCACTGTGAAGTAATTAACTTTTTTATATATATTTTTAAATAATAATTGGATAGATAAAAATTTCAAAGGTTGTATAGTAATTAAAAAGGTTTATTCAGTTAATGAGTACTCTTTACCCTAATTCCTCTCGTTAGGAAAGACTAAAGACAATTACGATAAATTATAATTTTGTTATAATCTAATTTGTAACTATAAATTATGTATATTATTTAAAAAAAAAAGATTTGAAATTAGATCTAATTAGGCTAGGAAAAATATTGTATAATTCCTGAGTTCTTCAGTCAAACATTATTTGAAAATATTTATATTACTAATTACTTAGAATATTATCTGAAGTAAAAAGGTATAACTGAGTATATGTCTATCATCAAAATGAAATTTTTGACATTATGAATACCTTGATGAGTAAAAAAAAAAATTTAAACATTGTACTTGAAGCTGACCTTCCCAAACACACTTGCAGGTTGTTTGAATACAGTAAGGTGTGTGAAGGAGTAAAAAAGTAAACATTTTGGTATTTTGGACAAATGACCTTTGTTTCCTAAATTAAAACTTATCTTAGTCAGGCCAGCATATTTAAGTAATGAGTCTATGCTTTAAATGTCAAATATCTATTACTTTTTGTTGTGCTCCACTAAACTCACTTCAACTAATCCAACGTAATAACACTGAAGTAATTAATGGATATTTCTCATATTATTTTAATTTGTTCATGTGAAAATCAATGAAGACATGTAACATTATATTTGAAAAGTTTATGTACTATCTTAAACAACTATCACTGTCAAAAGAAGATTGCATTTTGCATGGTTCTCTCATTTCATACTCAAAATATTAAATACAGATTTCGGTATTTTCATATTTACTTAATTAGTGCTTAACTATGATCCCATCTGATGATAACTGTCTTTGTCTTAAATGGTAAATTAATAATTACACTGTACACATTAAATTACAATGATTTTGTAGAAAGGTTAAGTCACAGCATAGTGGAGTATGCTCTAGCCTGTTGAGTCAGGAGATCAGTGTAGTGGTGTACCATTATTGGGTTGAGGCCTTCAAGTACTACTGGCATATATTTCAATGGATAAAATTATGGGGCTCTTAATTAGTCACTTCAGATTAGGGGCTTTTGTAATAGTAGATAGTTAAAGCGGAGGAAGAACCTAAGTCTATTTGACTGGGTCTTGACTAAGTACTATGCGTCTTCTGCCTCCGCCTGCGACAAGGTTAAAGAATAGCAGTCTATTATATTGTAACGCACGTTAAGAAATTGTAACCTATAATAACTCATCATTGATAATGGCGCATTGCGCAAGGCATACAAAGGAGAAAGGTTGAGGAGAGGGAGGTTGCTATAAATATCACAGGGTTATGATATCACGATAGCTCGCACAATCCACCATTCCTAAAATATTCAATAGTTTAGTCCCCTAGAGTAGGTCACGCTAAGTTTAAAACCTGATTGCGCCCCACAGTATAGTGCTAAAATTGGAAAGTAACATGTACAATCTTTTTATGACGTCGGTTGGTCAAGTCACAAGCGTGAACACGTCATACTATGCTGACCATTAAATCGAACTAATACATTTTTTCAATGAATGAACAAATTAGGCAATATTGTAATTTTATACGAAAACGCGTATTCACCTACTAATTCCTAAATAAAAAGTAGGTGACCTTACCTAACTTTCCTAAATCAGATACTTAGGCATAAAGGAATTTTTAATATGTAACATTATCTAAATTAATAAAACTTACCATGGTAAATTAATAGGCAGGCGATACTGCGCGTAACTTTCCGACACCTTGGCGTGTGCAATCATGCGCCACGCCCAACTTGAAGTACGACAAAATGGCGGCCCATTTTCTCAACAAAGAATTGTAATTAAATAACCGCGCAATCACAAGTATTCCGTTTGAAATAGTTCATGTATCTTAATACTTATTATTACACAATAATCATATTATTTGATTTCGGATAGTCCTTTTGTCACCTATAAATGATTTGCTAATGTCCTCGAAAGTATTAATTTCAAAACATTCCTTAAAATATATAACTATTCCTACCTAATTAATTATAATTAATTTGTATCATTTTAATTTCACAACGTATTAGAGATAGTAGTAATCCAGGTAAAGGCCTAAATTAGCCTTCTATTCCGT
>DWJZ01003613.1:0-16721 GCA_018249125.1 Asbolis capucinus
AGATAACTGATAAACATACATATATATTTTATATACATACTTACATAAATATTTAAACCCAAACAGCATGAACATTCCTGCTCATCACAGAAAAGTTTGCCCTGGGTGGGAATCGAACCCACGACTTTCGGCGTAGCAGTCAGATTCACTAACCACTATACCAACCGGCCTGTCAAATATATAATAATACTATATTGACTGTCTCAATAGGAAATCGATCGCGTCTGTTCAATAACTAGGCCATAAGATAGTTATTTTTAGGGATATAAGGATCTCCGTAAATATAAGATTAATTAAATATAATTAATTAACGACTGTCAGCATTTCCCATGAGCATTACTTAATAATATTAAAATGACTGACAGGTACAGGAAAGTAATAAAAAGAAGTGCTAACCCTGGCTGGGACATGACAAGTTTTACTGACTTAAGCAAGGGGGTAACGAGACAGACTTCACGGAAAGATAATAATAGCATAATAATCATTGACTTAATAACAATATAAGTTATACTTACGTCACCCTGATTTGTAAATTGGATTCTATATTCTTGGCCGCTTCAATAGGACAAAAAAGTTACAGTTAAACAGCGTTGTATCGATAAACCGTTATATCTACAGATATACCTACCAAGGTATCAACACTAAAGCACTCATACCCCAAGGATTTGTGTCGTTTCTAAGTGATTGAGTGGGTTAAATGGATGGGTGAAGACCAGTGGCACATTTCTGAGCGCTTTCGTGCTCCGTAGGACAAGGTTCATATATACATCTATTAGATACCAAGTCGGACGCCTTATTTTTATATTTTATTATTATGTGTGTATTTGTCTATAGGCCTTAGTTGCCTGAAACAAATAAAAAATAATAATAAGGTGGCAGAAAAAAAACAATCCTTGCATTGATCACTTCTCTGCATTAGAGCAGCATGGTGGAATGCTCTAGACTTACTTAAGCGAGACCCCAGCTCAGTAGTAAGCCATTAATACTATAATACAATATATACTCGATACAAATGGAATCTGGAATGTTTAATAACAAACTGTTGCCTAGCAACCTGTAACAAACAGAATTAAACTTTTAGATGTTTTCTTAGTTTAAACTCTTTTGTACCTTTGCATTTTTTAAAACTTGTAAATCATGCTATTTGCTTGATGACAAATGCATAAAGTGTATTAAGACGCCAATCAATACATTATAAAAGTATAAAACAAAATACTTCAATAGGTTGAAAGGTTGTTGACACCTTCATGAAATTAAGGATGCCAGATTATGGATTTGTGAAAGATGATGTGTGTTATATATTTTTTGTGTGACTATATTTATTTGTTGTTCGTACTTGTTCTTCGATCAATACTTAGTTTAATTACAAATTTTTAAAACTATAGTGAGTAGTTTAGTGGAAAAAACTTCAATTACGTAACGTTGGTGAAAACCCTATAAAGGATCTTTTAATGGTTTGTTTACATTTATTCCGGACCGAATTTGCACCAACTATATATAGATTCGGTCTTTATTAAATGTTAAATTACCCCTATTTCAGTGATTCACTAAGTAAGCGTTTCAATTTATTTCTTTAGTGTCCTGGTTTTAAAACTTTCTCTTCTTCGATGTTAATTTTAACCCAGTTTATAAACTCATACCTACTCTGATTGAGAGTATCAAAAGACCCTTTATTTATATACGACCTCAATGTGGTTTCCGGTTGTTGTACTTATTGTTTGAGTATATTGAGAACAACGCAAATGAATAATGTAAGTAGGCCGCGAAATACTTACATATTTTTTATGTTTTATTTAAAAAAAAAATTAGTAGGTATTGTTACTTGTCAAATTAATAATTACAAATTTTTTCTTTGTATTTTGCATGTAATATTAAAAAATATATTTAAAAGCCAAATATATTTTTAATATATATCTATTACGATTAAATTGTAGAATACTGTGACAAACAGGTTCACGGTAATTTACCTACATTACCATACATTCGATACTACATGTATTCGTATAACACAGGCTTAAAAACTTATTTCGTTTACCGAAAGTGAATTATTTTTCAGTGCCTCCCTATTTTTTTGTACTTTATCAAAACTTTAAAAAAATTATAACTTAAATCCACAGTGTCCCAAGGTTTATTATAATACTAGTTTCTAATCTCGACTTCGCCCACAACAAGTATCGATAAAAAGTACCCTTTGTTATTCTAGACAATAATCTATCTCTGTGGCAATTATTATCTTAATCGGTTTAACATATAAACGTGCACATCATCTCAGAGGAACCTACAACCAGGATAAAATCTAACCTAGGTTCACTTCCTGGATGTGGTCAATCCGTGTGCCAAGTTTCATCTGAATCATTTTATCTGTTACCAAGTGAGGGAAAGACAAATATCCAAACATCTTCACAAGCTTACTCATTTATAATATTAGTAGGATAAGGATTGCTTAAATCAGGGCTGCCTAACCCCAGGCCCGCGGGGCCATAATGTGGCCCACTAACGGATTTTAAATGGCCCGCGCAAGTATGTTTTTAGAAAATTTTATTACGCAAGTCCTGAGAGTCGTTTACTCGGAATTAGTAGTGGCCCACAATAAATTTATCGTCCCTCAGTTTGGCCCTACTGTCAAAAAGTTTGAGCATCCTTGGCTAAATCTGGTAATGATAATCAATCTAATGGTAATTTATTCTTTTATACCAGATGCGGCCGTCCTTCCTCATAGGCATGACCTTCCCTATAGAAGATATTCTTAGCGGTGTACTGTCCGAGACTAGCTTCCACGAAGTGCAGCAACGCTTGGAGTACTGTGAGGATGTGATCGAACTGGAGCCAAGTCACAACGTGCAGAATTCCATGCAATGTTACATCAGAGCGCAAGCAGTTGCCGACAAGGTATACTTGATTTTTTTTTATTAAAATAGGCGAAAAACGAGCAGACGAGAAACCTAATTCTCTATTCAAATCAAAAACATAATATCGTTGAATCTATTGTTTTTTCATTGAAAAAAGAAGAAGAAATGGCTCTAAATTAAATTACTGCTCTCGTCATAAAATGTAATTAAGAATTCCTTTATATTTCCAGAACATTGCAGACTGTGTCGAAGCACTTATTGGAACGTATTTGCTACATGGAGGTGTTTTAGGAGCAATTAAAATAATGGAATGGATGAAGATTTTACCGCCAAAGGTTTGTGACTTGAACAGTCTAGATGGTAGAGACGTAGTCTGCGAAAAACTGATGGATGTTTTTATGGGGTTGGGTTAGTGTTATTCTAAAGTTCTACTCTATACTAAAACCCCCAGTAATAGTTTCTCCCAAATATATAAGATATCTTACAGAGAGCGATTAGCTACTTATTTATCTATTTAGCTCTATTTTTTACGAATTTATTATTTACTAGAACTTACCCTCGCTTTGCTTCGAAGAAGAATTGTCCAGTGGTTTCAGAGTTGCCATAAAAATTTTAACCTATTATCCCACGGGAACAAAGCAGTTTCCTGGGATAAAAAAAATATCCTATATCCGTTCTCGGGTTTCCATCTAAGACTATGCCAAGCTTCATCTAAATCTGTCCAGTGGTTTTTGCGTGAAGGTCGAACAAACAGGCAGACAACGAATCCAAAAAAAAATTTTTGATCTCTATATCGATAACAAAGCCTCCCTGCATCAATATTTAAAAAAAAAAACTTAACTACAGAATTGATCCCGTTACAGTTTTGTTATTAGTATAAATTTAGCTACTATTTTATTATTTATTTATCTAACAGGCCCGTTGGTGTAGTGTTTAGTGAACCTGAAGAGTCTCACCCAGGTCAAGCTTTTTTGTGGTGGACAGGAATGTTGGTTCTGTATGTCTGGGTATAAATATCTATATAAGTATGTATTTAAAAATATACATATATGTATGTTTATCAGTTGTCTGATTAGCATAGTATAAGCTATTGCTTAGTTTGGGTTTAGATGGCCGTGTGTGAGTTGTCTAGAGATATTTGTTTATTATTATTTATTGTTGATAAAAAATGGTTTAAAAAATCATTAATTTCAGGACAAATTTGCAACATATTTAAATAAATCTGTGGACACAGTGATAACGTTAAAAAAAGCGGAAGTAGCTGATGTGGACAACATTATGAATGGCGCTCGACCGGATGTAGAGAAGATACTTGATTATAAGTTCAAGGACCCTTCATTTTTGCTAGAGGTAAGTCAGAAGTGAAGAAGCGTTCGTAGCTTAGGCGACTAGTTTCGATTGGAAACGATCGAAAAAGTTAGGCAACAATGAGCGCAGACAGAGGAATGAGTGACCGCTAGGTGAATAATTTAATGAGCACTTCCGTGCTTCGGAGGGCATGTAAAGCCATCGGTCCCGGTTGTTATCATTTGATAGCAATCGTTAAGCCACGTCAGAGACCTTCGAGGGGCATAAAAACTTTCGATACTTAGGTTGGCTGCTGTTAGGTTGCTGCATCGCCCAATCCACATTGGAGACTCCACTCCACTACACCATCCAAATGAAGCTAAGTAAGAAGTATTGCGGGCTCCGTGCTACCGACCCCTTCATTAAGTTTCTTCATTTTCTACGAGCAGGGGAGGCCAAGTTTTCCTGGCCTACCCTCCACTAAGACTCTACTTAAGGGGGATCAGATTTGGGCTCACATCTAAGTTAGCAGCTCACCTGAGGGTTCTCGGTAGTTGAGGCTATGCTGTATCCCAAAGCCTCTCCACTTACGCCTTTGGGAGAACCCAGGGGCTTTTGATGAGTAGAGGGGGGTTTTTCCCCGGTGTCCCACATAATACCCGCCCGCCTCCCCAAGGGTGGGTATGCGTAATGTATTTTCCCCTGGCAAGAAAAAAAGGCTATAACTGCTTCATAAATATTTAAGACGTAATTTGTGTTTTTTGCAGGCCTTATCCCACCCTTCATACATACGAAATCGTTATACAAACTCATACGAAAGGTTAGAGTTTCTAGGCGATGCGCTTCTAGACTTCTTAATAACGTCCCATATATTTGAGAACTGCGGTGACCTGAAGCCCGGCGAGCTCACAGACTTAAGGTCGGCGCTTGTTAACAATGTCACTTTCGCCTCATATGTAGTCAAACTGGGACTACACAAGTAAGTTTTTTTAACAACAACGATAATTTAGCTTTTTGACACTGTTGCTCAAATAGATTTTAGGTTTTATTTAGTTGTTTTTAGCCTATAAGTCCTTTAACACGCGTGCTTTTTATTTTTCACTAGCTGACCCGGCAGGCGTTGTCCTGCTCGATTAATAAAAATATTTTCAAGCCAACTGTTCTCGCGACTCTTTAACATGGAACTTTTTTTTTCGATAAGCTATAGATTTGTTTAAATATTTTGGGCTGTGTATATGTAGATTGAAGAATAAACGTATTTTAAAACCAACGTTTTTTAAAATCGCATCAGTAATCTCAAAGATAATCATGCACATATGCACAGACAAACTGCAAAACTTCTAAAAATCTGCGTTCTTTTTGTTGCTATAAACCCCCAGTAACAGTTTTTTTTTTTGTAAATAACTACCATGTTCAGATAGCAATCAGTTACAAATGTGTTATAGGTGTTGAGTATTGATAGTATTGAAAATTAATATGATTACACTAACTTCAGTCAGCCGCCTAACGACTGTATAGCCAATTCCAACTTTTTTCCTTTTCTCCCCGTAATTTAGTCGTACTCCCTCCCAATATTCTACAGTCCCTCGTTCTGGTGCGATATATTGTCGGTGTATCAGGAGCCGATTAGTGTCATTAACTGCGATTGTTTCTGTGATGTACAGCTTCTCTACTTTCTACGTTTTTTCGGCACTTTCTGCCAACCTGGCATTGCTAATGACCCTGGGCGGCGATGATGTTTGGTCAACACTCATTGCATTGAAAAGCTTCTCCTTTTGGCTGCATCTTTCTATCTCGTTTAGTAAACTAAAGCTCAACCCTTCAAGTTCTACTTCCGGTACTCAAGATCTTCAATTTTAACATATCCTTAGCCAACACTCATCGCTCTGAAAAAATTCCCCCTTGGCAGCATTTCACTATCTTGTATAGTTTACTTGAACCCTTCTAGTTCCACTTCCGGTACTCAAGATCTACAATTTTAACATATCCTTGGTCAATACTCATCGCACTGAAAACTTTTTCCTTTTGCAGCATTTCTGTAACTTGTATAGTTTAGCTCAGCTAAGGGATCTGTCCCTTCATGTTCCGCATCAGGTATTCCAGAGCCTTAATCTAACAAATCTACGGTAAACAGTCATCGCAATGAAAAAAAATTGGCAACATTATCTCGTATACCTTAGCTAACTCATTGATGTTCCATATCAGGAGCTACAGGTAATGCTTTGCTTAACGTTTTCGCAACTGTAAGCAGTCATTTTGAAATAGTATTTTCACAGACGGATGAGCTGCTGATGAGATGCTGGCATCGTTTCGAATCGGTATTGCTAATTCCCTTCGGTGTAATTCGTGGCCGTCTTAACTTATGAATAGTCAATTTGCGTCCCGTTTTTCTTCCCGCATGTCCGTTAAAATCATCTCTTACATAAATCTCCTCGTTTCCGTTACAGAAATCAAAACTTCTCTTAATCTTTGTTATCTCATTCAATGTGACGCGC
This sequence comes from Asbolis capucinus, assembly GCA_018249125.1. Classification (NCBI taxonomy): domain Eukaryota; kingdom Metazoa; phylum Arthropoda; class Insecta; order Lepidoptera; family Hesperiidae; genus Asbolis; species Asbolis capucinus. The sequence continues at coordinate 6,632 of DWJZ01003613.1, forward strand.
AAAAATACTTACTACTAATTTTTTAAGCTGTCATCTAATACTATTCCTACATTATTCTACCCCATTCCTTTTTTCATCTCTCATTCCTTTCAATGAGATATGTACACCGATTTCCATCAGACTGCATGATCACATGCATGTAGCAATATACAATACCGAACGTCCTAATACTCAGTCGATTCGCTTACTCACTACCGCATTTCCAGCCTGATAAGTTAATGAATACTATAACATGCAACAACAACAAAGTAGATTTGTTTTCTGAAATGTACGGAAGTTTTAGTTTTGTCTATATATTCTTAACCGTTGAAAATTTCCGTTGCCTGAAGTCAACTATTGAAAGAGCTTGTATTGTAAACCGTTGAAAAATTTTTTTGAAAGAAGTCGACTGATGAAGGTGGAACTTGATCAACATAAGCTATGGAATGGGCTATTAGAGCTGTATGCACTTACGGAGTTCCGAACGTGTATTGTTAACCCTTGAAGAGTTCTACTGAAAGAAGCCAACTGATGAAGGAGGACCTGGATCAACATAAGCTATAGAATGGACTATTGGCGTTGTATGCACCTACAAAGTTTCGAACGTGTATTGTTAACCGTTGAAGAGTTCTTTTGAAAGAAGCCAACAGATGAAGGAGGACCTGGATCAACATTTACTATGGAATGGGCTATTAGAGTTGTCTGTACCTACAAAGTTTCGAAAGTGTATTGTGTACAGTTGAAGATTACTTTTGAAAGAAGCCAATTGATGAAGGAGAACCTGGATCAACATAAGCTGTGGAATGGACTATTGGAGATGCACCTACACAGTTTCGAACTTGTATTGTTAACCGTTGTAGAGTTCTGCTGAAAGAGCCAACTGATGAAGGGAGGACCTGGATCAACATAAGCTATGGAATGAACTATTGGAGTTGTATGCACATACAAAAATTCGAACGTGTATTGTTAAACGTTGAAGAGTTCTTTTGAAAGAAGCCAATATATGTACATGTGTCTGATCAATGTCATTTAGGAACCAAAACCTAGATAATTCTGAACGAAGTTGCTGAAGACATCAGAGCTCTACCTGTTACTATTTCAGAGTCTGTAAAAAACAAACATTCATTCATTTATATATACATATATATGTGTGTGTATGTGTATATATGTGTGTGTGTATATATATATATATATGTGTGTGTGTGTGTGTGTATATATATATATATATATATAAATAGATTATCGCATTAGTAATAATATAATAGCCTTTTATTTAGAACAACTTATCTAATTTACGCCACTAGTGCTACAATATAACCCATCGTATAAGATTGAAAATTTAAGTGTATTTCTTAATTTACGTATTCCTATTGTAATTATGCAATTATTTTAACAGCATACGGTTTTTTTTCTTAATTACTACTTCATACTGCAACTTTAATTTAAGATTTTATATCTGTTTTCCTGTTCAAATCTGTTTCATATATGCGTATACTAAAGTATTAGTTTTATTTACTTTCAATGGTCATAGATCGAAAAATTATCACATGCCTTCTTGTTTTTCCCCACAAGTGTGTTATAAAACGACGTATGAGATGCGTGTGCATTGATCAATACAGCACACTCGTATCACAATGTACTAAAAATGCTTATAACCTTCAGTTATAACTTCGTCACTCGTGTCTGTCTGTCTCGTTTTTGAATACAAAAAAATATACATACATGTATGTTGATGTCTCTATCTCTATCAGATATTTGTGCACGCAACTGAATCCTGTCTTGGAGAATACGATGATGAACTTTGTGGAGCATCAGGAGCAGCGCGGCCACGAGATCGTTGAAGATGTGCTTTATCTCATAGAGGAGAAGGAGTGTCAGGTCGCTGAATATATCGATGTGCCCAAGGTAACATCAATCATCATTATTTTATATGTAAGAATAAATTGGAAAAATATCTATTTATTACATAGTAGGGTTCGCGGCTTCGCTCGCACGATATGTTGATAGAAAATATCCTTTTTATTATTTCAAACTACATATAATCTATACTTTTACGAAATTTCATTCAGATCCGTCCAGCAGTTTTTGCGTGAACAAGAAGCACTTACTTTAAGCAATTCTGAGTTTCTCTTGATCACTGAGAAGGCTTAAATCATACTTCACCACGTAGCTCCAATTCTTATAGGAGTACTAAAGTGGCTACTGGCTTACTCAAGGGTTTGTACGTCGCCCAAAAGCCGTCGATAAGACATAACGACTGCCATCGAACGACAACAATCAGAACTAACCTATTATTATTATGTTAACTATTATTAATATGATACTTCGTTACATCATATTCTTATTACATCATGTCATTAACTGTTTTCAACTTTGTATTACAATACAATTAAAGTATTATATTGCATTTTATTATGGCACTTGTACGAAATGGTTAACTACATTTGACGAACAAAGTGTATTAAAAAAATACTCATTGCAACTCATAACTGTGCCACTGCTCGGGTCTCCACTCACAATGTGCGGAATACATGTCATAGCCCACAACACACATGGAGTAAACTATTTAATTTGAATATTTATATTTTTTCAGGTTCTGAGCGATATATTCAAATACATGAAATAAAATATTTTAGTTTGATATTGAATATTGATGTATTTCCAGGTTCTGAGCGATATATTCGAATCCATAGTAGGCGCTATTTATTTAGACAGCGGTGGAAATTTAAACACAGTATGGAAGGTGGTGTACAAGATAATGCACAGGGAAATAGGACATTTCTCAATGAAAGTACCAAAGCAACCGGTTCGCGTGCTTCACGAGACTATACATGCCTGCCCGTCGTTTGGGTAAATATTATAATTATATTCTCTTTTTCATAGTTTTTTATTTAAGTGTTTATACTTTGCCAAAGTTGAACGCTACTATAAACAAGTATCTATCAAATATGTGAAAACCTTATGATGATTATGATTATTGATCAGTATAAGTTTTTTAATTACAATGAATTTCTGCAACATAGCCCTTGAACAATTTTTTCAAAAATACTAGTAACATCTAATATTAGTAAATTAATAAAATAATAGTAACTAGCCACACTGCAACTACCCACAGTCTGTACATGGAAGATTATTTCATTAAATTAGATTTTCTCTCTGTGCCTGCATTTGTGTCCGCTTATTCCAAAAACTATCTCATTTGAATGCGGATTTCACTAATGAATTTGGATCAGCTTGGATAAGCCTTTATTATAGTAATTTAAACCGTACAATTATTAATTTCAATTGCTTTATAAATAAAAAAGATATCTCAATTTGTTTGTTATAACTTATGCAGGGACTTTGTATTGTAAAAATTTGACTTTCGTTAAGTGAGTTTTTGTCTCCTACGACGAATAAACAATTTTCATTTCATTTCATTTAATCCAGTCTGAGGCCCTAATGTACAACAAAGCGTAGAGTGGCCATTTAGTTACAAGTAATGAATAAAATCCAAGTGCGATTGATACTTCTAATTAAAACATGTCGAATAGCTTGCTAAAGACTAACATTTATTAGTTCTCTAATGTCATATATAAATAATAATAAACTTTATTTTAGTATATAGAGTAATACAAAAGAACTTCACACACCTTCTAGAACCTAATGGGAAACTCAGGAATTTAGATTTCCTCAAGATGTTTCCTGCACCTAAGCAATAATAATATTTCAATTGTAATACTAACTTGTAATATTAGTAACTTGTAATATTTATTTAATGAAGTTTGATAATAACATCGAATTAATTGTACAGTACCGCAGGAACAACCAATACGGAGCCCCCGAAGGTCATAATACCAGTAACGATATCAAAGCTGGGACAGCAGCACACGGTGTTCGGTGTCGGCTCCAACAAGGCGCAGGCGAAACGTGCGGCGGCCAAATTAGCTCTCAAAGTACTAGGACTGTAAATATCGGCAAAGTGCGAGTCCCACTCGCGCAAAGGGTTCCGTACCGTAAAATGTTTTCCCATTTGAGCCACATTAGACGATACGTCTTTGAGTTCCGTTCGATTACAATGTAAACGTCTTCAAGTCAAGAGTAAATAGCCTTTTTCTACGTTTGTGCGGTTTACCATGATAGACTACATCGCCACTAACCATGAGGTGTGATCGTAGTCAAATGGTAACTTATTTATGATAAAAATTTATCTTTTATAATGAGTGTGGTACGCATTATTTGATTTCGAAATTAGTTAAAGTGTTATAGAAAACATTCTTTGTAGTAAACATACCCAAAATAAAATAATTTTATACAAAAATGTATTCGGTAAGGAACCCGAAAAATTTTAATAGCGAGTTTAAGACTGGAAAAAATGTAATTAATTTAATTATTGTAATTATTAATTATAGACTTATATATTTTTATTATGTACTATAATAATTATTACGAACTATAAAAATAATTATTTGTTATCGCTTAATATTATAATAAACCGGCCAAGTGTGTCAAAAGGGCTAGGACAAATCTCTTTTCTATTAGCATTTGATGTGAACGATAACAGAAAATGCATATGTCTCAAGAGCCATGTCAGGCGCAAAGAAGTGACGTTACTCGTAACTCGTTTTAGTAACATATATATCATAGTAAAATAGTTTTCATTTTTTCCTAATGTCAAGATTCTTTTCGGATTTCTAAAACAGACTTTAGTTTATCTTAAAGATATGATTTCTGAAGTTATCATTCTCATGTTGCCTTTTTAATTACTTTATTTCGTATTCGGTAAATCAAAGACATTATCAGAGTGAAGGAGACATCGGAAAAAAATATTCCTAAAGCACACAATCGAGCAGACTGGTCACCTGATGATAAATGATCACCGCCGCCCATGGACATTAGCAACACAAGGGACATCACCAAAGCGCTGCCGGCCAAGAAAGAAGTGATGGACCCGCTTTTTGAATGATCCCATGTCATAGCTTTGAGGGAACACCGATGCAGTAAGTTCGTTCAACAACTTACACGACCAAGGCAGGAATTAACGTGAAAATCTCACTAGTGGAACGCCAGGTGTCCAGGTGGTGTTTTGTGAACCTAATTTACCATCTAGATGTACGGTGTCGAAAATTCATCGCGGGTCAAACAGTTCTTCGAAAGTGGACATCATTCGATATGTCGACCCCTAGGTCGCCAATGCTCCTAGAGATGTTTAGGAGAATGTTCCTGAAGTACCGTCGACTTTGATGCTCCGCATTCTATCTCTGACAGTCCATTTGCACAATTTCTCACCATCTGCACACTCCGTAGGATGGTACTTTATATAGTAGTGCCTTATGCCACACCCTATCGAAGGCCTTTGCTACTGCCCAGTGATGAGTAAGGTATACTAAAAAATCGCCAGCTGACCTGCTGTGACAAAAACCGTATTGACAGTCGCTAATCAGCTGGTGATCTTCCAGGTAACTGAGCAGATGGGTATTTATTACACGCTTCATAAATTTGGAAAACAATGAAGTTATTGCAATCGGTCTGTAGTTGGATTAATTTGACCTGTATTTTGGGAATGGGATGGACTAAGGCTACTTTCCACGAAGTACAACATCTGCAGAGAAGGAGAATTGGAATAGACGCATTAAAACCTGGGTCAACACCAGTGCGCACGTTCTTAATACAACAGCAGGAATACCATCCGGCTCACTCGACTTGATGTCAAGGGAAAGAAGCACTTGACGATCCCTACGGCGTTTTGATTAAAACGCACGTCAGGCATTAAGTCATCACTCCGTGCGATGGTAGTCGGTGCAGTTCCCCCATCATCAAAAGTAGTTTGATGCAAAGGGTGAATCCAGTGTATGGGCTTTCTCTTTTGCGGTATTGACCAGGGTGTTGTTTGTTTAGCGCAAAGATGGAAGGGACAATTCACTTAAATTGCCTTGAATGGCTTTAGTTAGACTAGAAGGCACGACTACGACAAGGATAACTCAAACATCTTGCCAGTTCTGTGGATGTGCTTGAGGAGGCCTATAGCATAATCGACCATGCTGCTCTAGTGTGGATTGGTGGAGTATCGCGCTCAATAGTGGGTCATTAATGTGTTGACGCCAAGTAAGCTTAACCTTTACATCGGATGCCGCACTCGCGTTCCCTCTGACGTAACGAAAACCCTAACTAGTTGTTGCATATTCTGAAGGCTCTAGATAGCCATGTCCCCTTCAACTAACATGAGAATCTCAACAAATAGTTGTCATTTTTTAGATAGATACATAGATTGTATTGATATGTATTAGATTTCGTAATATAAGATAACCCCTCGTTCACAAAACCAAATGTCAAATATTAAAGACAAAAATTCAGGAGTTAGTTGTTTCCTGTTAAAATCAACTACATATATAGATGTAATTTTGACTATTAATAAATGAGTATACGATTACTTATATGCTTACTTTTTTTTTTAATTTAAAAATGTTCAATTTTTAACGAATCGAGGTAATTTTATATTGTCTCAGATTTGGAAATATGAATAGCTTTGATGATATATTTTAAAAATACATGTGTTAGGCGGCAATGTCTGCCTCTATTGTCGAAAGTCATTGGCTATTATAAACATAGGTACACAAGTTTTTATGGGAATCTTTATACTATATGCATTATTTACGTCTGTATTTTTATTTGACATGTATGTCATAACTACTTTTTACTTTAATTCCTTATTAAAAATTGTATATTAGGCTTAAGTTTTGGAACAAAGTTCCACTATAAACAATAAGTTTTTTTTATACATGTTAAAAAGGGTATGTATATGTAATTAGGGATCAAGAACTGTTTGCTCGTGGCAGTAATGATCGCTGCATTATAGGGGTGCAGCAAATGTCATTTGCATTAAGATCGCATTTTTGTGATGAAAACAAACCTTTAATATGTAACTGTGTAAATTTAAAGATACATTTGTTTTTTTAACTTGAATTGGTTTTATTTTAACCATTTTTTTTAAACTACACGTAATTTTTTAAGCTTTACGCAAGCATATCAAAGCAACCCCGTCAGGTGCGATTATATCCAAAACGACCACTAAGCTTAATCAAGATTCCTATTCCAAAGAATAACCTATAATTACTGTTGCACCTAGAAGATAGACCGATGTCGCACATGTGTCCTGTACATTATATTACAATGTCTAAAATCATATTGAAATAAAATATTTCAAATAAAAACTATACTTAGATACATGATACATACTCAATGGCTGTACACTCCACAAGACTGAACACCTGCTTAGTAAACTGAAAATAACGGCAATATTAACTGGCTATTCTTACTACTTATGAATCATTAAAGGGATATTTGTGTTATTATTTACTATGAAACGTGAAGGTTTGGTTTATACGAATTGTTTCTGTGTTTGCTTATTTCTTATTCTTTAAATACTATTTTGAAAGTAATAATATATTAAATGTTTTTATAAGCGATTATAATAACTATAATACACTTGATGATAATAACTACTTTATTATGCACTTTAGAAGCGGAGGCCTAACAAAAAAATTGCTACATATAATTTACTGATTTCATGTTTAATAAAATTTTAATGTAATTTTATATTCTAAACACAAATATTATGAATGCATGATATAAATTTATTTACCTATCCACTTAAAGACCCAAAGTAGTATAACAACTTAAATCATGAGCTGGATTGCACAAAAGTATCATGAAAGAAATCAAGAATCTGACATTACATTATATCTACTACTAAAAACTATTTAACAATTGCTAATTGTGAACCTCTTTATTGATTATCCTGAACTAACTTTCTCCATTATTCATTGAAATTAAAAAGTCTTTCCCAAATTTAGAGCTAAGTAATATTATCTTGAGTTACAAATACCATCAGTATGTACTTCATAATTACTAATCATTATTAACATTGATAACCAATAAAGCAACTTATTTAGGTAACCATATTGAATTTTAAAAACAATAATCAGTATTTTCGAGAAATATTTACTACTAACATACAATAAATAGTACAGCTATTCTGGCCAATCCAAATGAAAATTAAGACATTGAGTATTATTTTAAATTTTTTCCAGCAGTCATCATAACACCGACCACAAGTGCCGTAATGGTGAATCCTTGAGCCACAATTCTCAATCTCATCATTTGCTGTGAAAGTTTACTTCTGCCTGTTCGGAAACACCACAGGCCATATGATAAAGCTCCAGCTGTTGCCAGACAACCTGAAATATTGCATAATATTTAAATCATACATACTACCATGAACCTTGCAATAAAATAAACAGAATAATAAGTTCAACTACCTATAGGCACAAAGGGATTTGCATTAAATTTTCTGATAAATTTTTCTTTACTACTTTCTGTGTAGTGAGCAGTGCCCATTTCACGACGCAGTTGCACCCAATCCAAATCTGTTGGCTCCTCATTTGCCATTTTATACGAATACAAATATAAAACTCTATAATATATTGAGAAAATGTTATTTCTTTATTTAATATTTAAATAACACATAAAAATTTAAAGAGCCTTAAACATGAATCACAACAAACTACAGAAATAAATATCAATTAATTTTGTGACTCCTGATTCTGAAGGAACCACAGACTAGGTAGGAAGGAACTAACCGGTAACAGAAACTTTCACGTTCGCATTCACATTTGAACTGACAGTTGATGGACGTTGGAGATTATTTGACAGCTATTGTCATTAAGCTATAACAAATTATTAATAGAAAATCAATTATAAATGAAACAAAATAAATCTATATTAATAATAAAACTGTAACTGTAAAAATTAAAAGCAAATTCTGTACATTACATATTTTTTGAAAATTTTGACTCAGGGAGACTTTGTTATCAACATGGAGACCAAAACATTTTTTGGACTTGTTATTTGTTCGTCTCTTCAAGCTTCACGCAAAAATCACAGAACAGATTTTGGTGAAACTTGGCCAGGTCGTAGTAGAAAGCCCGAGAATTGTTGTAAGATATGTTGTATCCCAGGAAATGGCCTAGTTCCCATAGGATAACAGATTAAAATTAGTATGACAACTCCGCACCTAATGGACCAATTTAGATAAAATTTAGCACTTTTGTGGCTTATGCAAGGGCACTGCTTTCAGGATACTTTTAATCCCAGAAAACTGTTTCTTTCCCGAGAGATATTAGGTTAAAATTAGTATGGCAATTCTAAAACCACCTAACAACTCTTATTTTGAAGGGAAGTGAGAGTAATTTCTAGTAATAAAAAAATATGAAAGTAACAGTGTGATGGGTATTCGATTTGCTATTATATTAAAAAAAAACTTTTTGTTCTTTGCATTATAACTTTTACTTGGTGTATTGATTTTGATGATTCTTTTTTTAATCAAAAAGCTAATCTTGTCCTGCACTTTCATGTAAGTTTAAGTGACAATTTGAAGGATGGTTTGGAGTTATTGCCTTATTTCTTGTTTTCCTTAATGTTCATTATTGTTTTTTTATTGTATTAACCGATTTCGATAATCCTTCTTTATTCATAAGCTAGTACTTGTCGCATACCAGTAATTTTAAGTGATGGGTAAATTTTGAATCATCTATAGTTGTAAAGAAACCCTAACTATCATTAGATCCTGATAACAATTTTGCACTAAAGTACTCGACAAGACGGATCAAACGAGCCCAAATTCGGCGAAGTTATGTCGTTTAATTACTGAGTTCCTAACTATTCCTCCTATGGCCCCTTCCAGTGACACCATTAGACCAGTTCGTCTCTATGCGTGTGTCTAGATAATGGACCTATTAAAATAGGACATCGTACTTGAAAAAAATGTTTTTCAAAAACTAACTATATTGTCTACTAGTTAAGTATATTTTCTATTCTATATCCTGCAAAGGATGGAAGTGGTAGTGTTATGCCTGCAGCAATAACCTATGGCTACCTATCATGCGCTGTATGCATGGCGACCAAGGTAACGCTACGGTTAAGTATCAATTCCCTTGACTCCTTAATTAATATTGTTACGACAGTGGGTTGGGGATAGGAAATGAATAAGGCCGGTATGTATAGATGGTCTCTTTATTTAAAACTTACTAGAGGATAACCACAGGCACCAATGTCTCTGCACTAATTTCGCAAC
>DWJZ01003614.1:0-16714 GCA_018249125.1 Asbolis capucinus
AGCGGTCACTCATTCCTTTTTTCTTCTAGCTGTTTATATCTGTTGCTTTTCTCGGCCGCTCACTTACAGTCGATACAAGCCGCTTGGCTATGAGGTTTAATCAAGAGTACTGGCCGGAGTTACTAAGCTCGGGTTTCTCTTTATAACTGAGGAGTGTCTTTGAGTGTATACGCAGCTCGAATGCCGCTTGGTAGAGGAGTTATTGGACAATCCAAGGACCAAATGTTATTATGCCGCTCGAAAAGCTAAACTATCGCTACCGAGGATTACAACAGAGCGCTGCGGCTCTACGTTGCCTCTGGTGTACGGAAACTCTCATGAATATTTGCCACTACGGGTCACTCATTCTCCTAACACCGCACTGGCTGTCGCTTAAATTAGTTAATCACTTAAGATCGACTGAAGCTGCCGTTAACGATATATAGCACTTAAATGATCAGCATGTGTGAATTGTACCACTAATAGTAGTATAGTAATAAACTACTTGTATTAATAGTATTATAGGAATCCTCGGAGATAAACTAATGTAATTAATGTCTTCCCAGAGCTCGCTGTTTGCTAATTAATGCAACATCTCTGTACTATATACGAACCGTAATAATTAGAATAAGATAAATATATTATCTTTACTAATCCGCACTGTGGCAGCACAGTGGAGGATGCTCTAAGCCTTCTTAGTAATGAGGAGAGACTCGTACTCAGTGGAGGCCTGTTTATAAGTTGAGGCCAGTAAGCCAGGTGCAGATTTTATGACATCTGTAGACAGTATTTTTTGTTTTACTTAAATCTACTCCTAAACAAAAAGATCCAATCAAAAACAAATAAAGTCTAAAGCTTTACCGAAATGAGAGCAGTTACTAGTTTAAATCTAGGCTATTTATAATAAGGCCTTTTAGCAGATTCTAATTATGAAAGGCATGAAATTTAAAACACACAGAACTTTGTAAAAGCTGCCGACCATACGCTTGGTGAGCTTTTATTGTAATTATACCGTGCTTTTATTAGTAATGGACTTCTAGAAAGTTAAAATAAAATAATATCTATTTTTATTCCTATTTTTTATAATACGTTGCGGCGGCGTCGAATATTTGAATTTGGAATACTTGAAATACTTGAACAATAGATTAGATAATTTATTTCGTAACCAATAGTCCGCTTAACGAATCCGAAGTTACGAGTAACAATAGACTAATTTACTCAACGTCATAAATTTAAAGTTATAGGGGGTCGAAAATGGCCTGAATTACTTCGAGAAAATGATAGTACGGCCGTGCCGCCTTTTTTCTCAACTTGGCGTGGGCACTGCCGTGCCCCCAGGACAAATAAAAGAAAATAAAAACGTAGTCACTATGATAATGCCTGTTGTCTTCACATAGAGAGTGTTGAGTTGATATAAGGAGTATTGAGTTGACAAAGTGAGTGATCATTGGATCAGTACCAAGCGTTAGTTCATGACATGGCAGGAAGATGTCACTGAGCTGTACAATCCAATCTTTAATGGAGTAACATTTTTAGTAACTATTGAGTAACAATTTTCGTCACTTATGCAGATAAGCAAGCCAACTGATAGACAGGCTTTGACATTATCAACAAAAAAGATGTTAACGAATTAAAATGAAAGAGGTTATAGGTTTTTAGCAATGGTAAGAAAGAAAAAGAAGAGAATCAGTACATCGCAGAAGCAACCAGGGGTAATAAATACTCCTATGAACTCCAGATACACCCACAATATCTCTTATGAATAAATACCATAGTACAATATCATAGCCTTTCAGCATCATATGCTTGAACTAAAGATTATGAAACATATTTCGAATATTTAACCATCTCAGTACATTTTCTTTTTTATATTAAAATTTTGCATAGGCCGTTGGAGAGGAAAATAATAGGAAATGACTGAAAGAAGCAAAAAGGACGCATAGTTCTTACGTTTTATTTAGTAATACCGGCGAACTAGAAATTTAAATAGTGACTTTCATTGAGCTTGACCTCTTTTAGCATTGACTGTGTACTGCTAAGCCACATGTAGTTTTGTTTGTGTTTAACTTCCCTGTTTTGTAGCTTTGTTGAGGTATTTTATAGCGAACACAGAGTCTTTCGTTCATGTTTTTCTTTCATTTCGAGCCTCGCCATCACTAAGCGCAATAATTTATTGGCCAGTGATTGCCAAAATTGTGCATGTCCACCACATAGTTAAACAGCAGCGGGCGCGGTCAGTAGGAGGATGAGTGACTGCTAGTGGCAAAAATATCGTGACCGGTTTCGAACAGAACGTAAAGCCGTCGGTCGTTATTGTTAGATAGCAATCCTTAATTTATGCCGACATTTGGGTTGGCCACTAACCCCTCTACTATTTTACATTTGGCTAGGGTAGTGAAGTATGTCGGCATGCCCAGTATGAGCGGCTCGGGCTCAATAATAGGCCATTACGGGGTAAAATCCAGTACAAGGAGCGATATAGCCTATCGGATGTACATTTTTGGAATTAGAGTTCGACCATGCGTAACAAATGAATACCCGAATTGCATAACTGACATACATTTATGCATGCATAGGTCTGTCATTCTATGAACGTTGAATGCATATATGCAGTTTTATTACTTTTTGCAAATTTGTGGTGGCCACAAACAGAAGGTTCTATACCTAATTGCAATATTTATTAATATTACATACGTGTATTATTACAATTCATAAATGTCCTTAAATGGGCTTGGGATTCCTTTCAGAATGTGAGGGGTACAGGCCATTGTCTACCACGCTGGTCAAGTACGGATTGGTAGACATAACGCACTTTCGAGAACTTTATCTTTCAGGAGTAAGCCTGTACTCTTCACGATGTTTTCCTTCACCGAAGCAAGAGATAACTTGTAATATATAATTATGAACATTAGAAGTGAAGGATTTGACCCCAGGACTCTCTCAGGAGAGTCAGGTGTTACCGTAGAAAGCAATATGATGCACAATAAGTATATATAATTACGAAGAATGCTTTGATCTGAAAAAAAAATTGTATTTTTAATCTGCAATTGTAATTATGTCTATTGTCTATTCCTGTCGCCGTGACGCGTGTTGCATCCGTGCGCGCGGTCTCTTAGATATATCAAAGTGAAGCGAGTTATTAGTCATTAATACGTTCCCTTTGGATGTAACACGATTCTGCGAGTTACCGAAATATATTGAGAGATCGATATCATAGGAAGACCGTCTTTGCATAATGGCCCAAAAAGGACTTAAGTGGAGCCGTTTTGAGCATGTCTCTTCAATGAACTTACGAGTAAGGCTGTCTGTCTCGGTGGGATGACTAACGATATTAATTGTTTGTTTCAGAACTGTTTTGACACAAACTGAACTTTACCGCATATATGTGGTTTTAGCCTGCTAATTTATGCTACGCTGAGGTTACAATATTAAGTAATAAAGGAGTATTCTCGGTTTCAATAATGACCCATTACTGAGTACGGGTTTCTGTTTGGGACTGAGGAGACTTATAGCATACCATGGTGCTCCAGTGCGGGTTAATGGGACATTTTGTCCAACCCAAGAGTCGGATATTTTAATACCATCCGTATGTCTCCGACATGGCTAAAAGATTGCTGTCTGACCGATAATAACTGCGACTGAGGACTTTATGTACCCCACAAACACAGAGACGCTCATGAAATCTTTGCCACTATCGGTCACCCATGCTCTTGCTGACCGCGTCCGTTGTTACTTAACTTTTCCAAACAATTACGATCGAAACAAGCCATCGAACCATGAACGCGTCCCTCTGACCTAAATATACATATATAAATAGATTCAGAACAAGGAAAACAGAAGGCCTGTACAAAAGTGATTTCATAACGAAAATAAGAAAAGTTTAAATAAAAAAAATTGCCAATGAAGACTTGTCGCCCTCATTTGTTATTTTATCCAATATCTTTCACCTTTTTTCTTGTAATATTTTGTGTATAGAGTCTGGGAGCTGGAAGCGGAAATTACAGCCCAACTTCAATACAAAATGTCGTGTACAAATATTCAATGGAAAGTTAGAAATGTTATTAAATAAATAAATAAATATCTTTCGACAATTCACACACGATCAACTGACCCCAAACTAAGCATTAGCTTGTACTATGGTGATCAGACAACTGACAAACATACATAAATACTTTTAAATATATATGTACTTATACATATATTACACCCAGACACACAGAACAAACATTCCTGTTTATCACAGAAAAGTTTGACCTAGGTGGAAATCGAACCCACGATCTTCGGTGTAGCAGTCAGGTTCACTAACCACTAGACCAACCGGCCTGTATTTTTTTATTTTCAAAGGTTTTTCTGTTTAAAATACAAAATGATTACATTTGTAAATGGAATTATTTGTCACCTAATTTTATTGTAACGTGGTTTGTTTACGTTAATTATTTTTTGATTAGTTTCAATTCAAATCCTGATTAATTTTGATTTTAATGTACGAAGTTTATTATATAATGATTTAGGATGGTTAGGTTAGGTTAGGTTAGTTAGTGGAAGGTCTTTCTCTAAGAAATATCTAATATTCTATTTTTATTCTAGTAGTATATATTATATATAAATACAAAAAAAAATTAGGTATCAATCAATATGTGTAATGTACTTTAATATTCAAAATTTTTTCACACGTTAGTATTAAAAATTAAGTATGAGAGTCTGCGATTTTTAATAATAAAAATATAGGACCTTTTGCCGTTGCGCACTTAGAGTAGTATGAAAAGTGCTGGAAGTTTTCCACACGCATCATCTAATAACAGGCGTAAGAGCCACTCCCAGCATTAGAGTACACAGGCATTTATATTCTGTGATACTCGCCCCGATGATATTATTATAGGATTGATTTATTGTTACGCTTCTCGGATCCATTGCTAGAGCCATTATTACAAGAGGATTCTATTTGCAGTACAGATATTGTTTCTATTTTTAAATTTTGTACAGGAATTATGTATCCTACGTTTCAATATACGTACATATGTATCTTTGGTTATCGATGTTATATCGAATTGGTTTTATGTATTTTAGTGGCGTAATAGTGGGTGGCATGAACAACGCAACTATACTTCATAAATAAAAACCCGAGAACACTCATCTGTCAATTAATAGCTTTCATTGAGAAGCACATGGGTACCCGCTTTTGCTGGGTCGCTACTAACCATTGCAGCTCAAGAAAATACTGTAATAAGTAAAATTGTTAAAAAATATAAATTTAAACAAAAAAGAAATACCTGAGTACGTCTACTGTTCTCCTTGCGAGGCGGTGGTGGAAGTAAATCCAGATGAGTAGGTCTTGCTGGCTGCGGGACCTCTTCAGCTGCCTTGGACGTGGAGGCCCCACCTGACTCCGAAGCACCACAATCTGATGCAGGCGCTGGTGACCAGAAGCTCATATCGTTAGATGGATGAAGGGATCAGGATTTCTTATTGATCCAACTTTTGAAGAAGTTAACGGTTAAATATATACAGGAATAAATTACACATATTTCGTCTAACAAAGCAAAACGCGGTAAGTACAATAATAAAAAAAAAATAATATAAAATTAACATGATAAAGTAATCTTCATTATAATAATATTCAAATAAAGGATGGATGAGTTAAAAGCGTCTGGTACTTAAAAACTTTTGATCGATAAAAATTGTACGGAACTCTAAATATGGCTACTTGCGAGTCGGACGCACACGAAGAATTCCTTACACGCAAATTATGAAATGAAAAGCTTGTTTCTTTTATTTAGAAGTAGGAAAATGACTTAAAAAGTGGCATTTGTGGCCTCTTTACCTACTAAATAATGATGTAGCTGTTTTTGTTATTTAGTTATTTTTTAAGTAGGTAGGTATATTCTGTACAAAAATTTACCCTATCTGCCGTAACAGCCTAAGAGATTAAGTCCTATGACAGACATACAAACGGACAAGGTTATAAGTCCTAGTGAAGTCCCTTTAGGCACGACCCCCGAAAAACAGACTCCTATATTCTTATTATACATAACACACGGAGTTTTGTAACACAATTTGTACATATTCTGAATACAAATTCTATATTAATGGTTCCTAACAGACTCCGTACTCACAATTTAAGAAACCATTAACAACTCTGCGTGCGACCGTCACGAACAGGGTTCTTTACGTTAACCCTAATACAAAATATCATCGTTAAATTTAAACGCGTAGTTATGAACCGCAATAAAATAAATATTATAACCGAAATAACTAGTGAATCAAACGAGCAGACGTAGTGAGAGTGGTGTGTTTCTTATTGACGTTCTTTTAAATATTTACTTCAACTCAATGGCTTACTTTTATTGCACAATTTCGATAATATTTATTTCATTTTTCATGGTTATGTACGTGTTTCTTTGGCGTATCAGTAAATAATGCTCGAACCGCTTTGGCTTTTTGTTTAAGAATAGGTATGATGACACAGAATCATTGTAATTATGATTTGTGAGAATTTAATGTGGTTAAGATTATAAAATAAACATTAAACTTTAATTAAAATGTCGTTTTTTTATTCAGTAAAAATATATGCGTTAAATTATAACATTGCACCTTGTTAGATCAATGGCTTAGTGACGCCGCCATTTTGTAAACCACAGATGAAATATGATTTTAAACTTTCATTATCGTGAACAGCAAACATTTTTAAAAACTTACTCATGATTATTATTATTTATACTTATGTTTCGACTCAGCTGCAAAGTCATAGTCACGGTTTCACTTATTTAGTCTTGCCGTAGCCATGACAAACGCAACTGGGTCGAAATATCGGTATAAATAATAAAAATCGTGAGTAATACAAAAGAAAGTTGAAACCTACCGATACCGATATTTCAAAGATATTCTTGTTTGACACTAATGACAGATGTCAACTGGTATAAAATGCTAACATAAAATAGCGTTACACTTTTAAAAACACTATTATATGATATTCGCCTTTGTTTAGGAAACCTATTAAAATCTACGTAAGTACCCACTCTTGTCATCAGCAAGAAAACGTTTCGAGCCAAAATAACATTTTCCCGCGTAAAAGCAACATTGTCACTTAAAGCGTTATTTAGTTAGGTTGGGAACACTTTTAGAAGTGACCATTTCGCCGACTGTATCGTTAACCTTGACTTCGGGCATCTATCGTAATTAAAAGCGGTTACTAGTTTCACTACGGATTCCGTTTGCTGGCTTCAACCCACTTCTGAGCTCTTCTTTTAAAGACCTCGACCTTCAAGTATACAGTACTACTGTAATCTGGCTTGGTGGAAGGGTTAATGGTGAACCAACATGTCGGAAACTTTAAAGCTGCTTCTTCCTCTAACAAGGCTTAACGACTGTCATGTAACGAAACGATAACGAAGCGATGGCTTTACATGACCTCTGAGCCACAGAAACTTTGAAGAAAAATTTGCCACTAGTGAACACCCATTCTTTTACCAACCGCGCCCGCTGTTGCTTAAATTCGCCGATCACTTTTCATTGATACAAGCCTGTGAGTGCTGCAAGCGCATCATTAAATTTTCTTTATTACTAATATTATAACTAAAATAGTTATATTATATTTCTATATACTAATATATTAGTACTAAAAATTATTTGTCTATTTATTAGCCTCGTCATGTCTAAACCATTGAAATGAATTTAATGAAAATTGGTACATAACATAGAATACATTTTATTGCGAATAGAAGCTCAAAGGGATTGAAATACGAAACGTTTAATTTAAGCACATGAGAAGAAATAAATCGTTGTCTGTTCTGACGTTTTCGAAATTTCGACCGGTATGGAGTTCAAATAAGGGTTAAAAACTATTCCATACAAAACAAAGTCGCAACGAAAATCTAGTTATTGCCAAAGGAACTTGATTTTTTATTGAAATTATGTTATGAACAAGGTCTTTATGAAGCAACTTCATTCTCTATATATGTATATGAACTTGAATTTTTGTTATGAATTTCATTACAACAATGAAAATATACAAAATTTCAAACAGTCTCTCTTGTTTATATTTAAATCTCACATCTTATTACCGTCTATTCTCTTTGCTATCGTCGTGGGCCGAATATAATTAGATTTATGTATGGTTTTATGACATCCGACGCAACTGGGTAACGGTTGAAATGAACTACGTCATCACTTTAATGACCTTTATGACAGAACGGCTGGAGACGTTGACGTTTCTGCCAGTTTACATTAGTCCAGTCCAGTGATCGATCCAGCGATCTAGCTATTAGAAAAACATTAACACTTTTTTTTATTACAAGCAGGCTAACGAGCAGACGAGTCACCTGATGCCAAGTGATCACCGCCCATGGACATTAGGAACACCAGGGGTATCACCAATGCGTTGCCGGCCAAGGAGGAATGGACCCGCTTCTTGAAGGTCCCCATGTCATAGCTCCATAGTTTACACGTACGAGGCAGAAAATGCCGTGAAAATCGAACTATAAACGAACGCCAGGAATCCAGGTGGTGTTGGTGTAACATGATTTTGCAACGGGATGTACGGTGATGGAAATTCACCGTAGGTATTTACTAAACAGTTCTTCAGAACATTTTCCATTAAACAGACGGTAGAAGACGGTATAAAGCTTACATCCCTCCGTAATTCTAGCGACTCCGTCTATGAGCAAGGGATCGTCGACAAGACGACCTGTTATACATTGAATCCAATGAGCTTTCCATTCCAGTAACTGGACTAGCGTCTACTTTTTCAATAAATTATTTATTAATAAAATCAGTTACTTTTGAATCCAGCGAACATTTCAGTCAACTCGATTGCAGTGAACTAGAATGAGGAAGACGATAGACGAAACTGATGTTTAAAGTATTTCGAAATATTTTTGATGCTTGTCGAATCTGATCTCTTTTTAAAATCATTGTCACTGTACTACTGTACTAATGGATTCTAAATGAGTGGAATAACGTAGGTGGCACTGCGATGGAACGAAAGCAATCAAGTGCTGGAATGGCTAGCTGAATTACTGGACTAGAATAATGTAAATCAGGCTTTTAGGAAAAAGTCTTGATGCCAGTGATACAGAATTATAATTTTCTCGCACATTACGATCTGAATAATGAATACAAGAGCGTATTTGAAGTCGATTTTGTAGGGTCAGGTTACAAGTAACGGCTCTCATGGTTGTTAATGATTCCTTAAGGCGCTTCTTAATATGGGATCTGTATACAAATTTTATATTGGATTATTTGAGTAATCATTAACTCAGGCTGCGGCAGTAGGCATTGATTTAAGTGTTTATTTATTGAACTGGTTTTAATTATTTTTTTTAATAAAGAAAACGGAGACACAGATCTCGTAATGGTAAGATATCACTGGTTTTAATTCAATGATATTTTTACATATATTTTACGTCAATTTTGCTAAACTAAAAATATGATCTGACAGAAGCTCGTGGTTCAAGGTGTTCCACACAATCAATCACACATTGTGAGTCTATTTACAATTATTATGACATCACACGCTTAGATTAATAAGTATGAAAAGATAGAGTTAGCAGATAAACCTCTTTTTCTAGAAATACTGTAAGAACGAAAAAGCTGGATGAACTGAATTACTTGTTACATTAACGGAAAAACTTAAATATTAATATGGTTTCAACACATTAATCGCTCGCTACTGAGCACGGGTCTCTCCTCGATACTGAGGAGGTCTAGAGGGTACTACACTATTACTGCATCAATGCTGATATTTAAATATTTGTAGTTCTAGTTTACATACATGTAAATGGCAATTATATTACATTACATAAGTTTGTTTTGTTGTGTGTTTTTGAGACTCTAATTGAACGTGAATATTTAAACAGCGTGTGCACTCTGGCTTAGTACGATTTTTTGTGAGACTGAGAAATATTGTTTTTCAAGTAAAAAAAAGCTATTGCTATTGCAGAGAAGTTACCCAATCTGAACACAAGTGGTAGTCCTAGTCGTACGTAACACGTGTAGCTTATAATAAGCTAACATTTCTCTCTAATACACGCCATCTTTTAACGCCAATTAATCTACGATTCGCTAGTAACTCATCCATCATTTACGTGAATCCAGCGACAGATAAAATCTATGATAGCATATATTAATGTTCAATCGCAGTTGCGCCAGAAAATTCGCCAGAAATTTGACAGATAGTAATATTGAGCGCATCGCAAAATTAACGCCAGCGAATTCACAAAGACTACGAGGAGATGAATATAACCATTGGAGTACATCGCAATGCCATTCGCACGGTAATTGAAATGTCCACTCGGTCCACAGCGAAACGTTAGGTTAGGTTAGGATAGCAAATGGGAAAATTTGAAACACTTTGTCATTGGAAGCAAATAGTTTCGGAACGTACGTTACAAGCAGTTATTGGGAGTTTAGCCACCAATTACACCAGCCATCTTATAATTTTAAGAAGAAGTAAACAGTAAATAAGAAGGTACCTTATTTATTTCATTTATTAATGGTTTCTAACTAAAATTTATTGAGTAAAGACAGAGGTTTGTTTTACCTTTAGAGCCAGCAGCATCACTCGATGATGGGACTGGTTCGCCAACGGCAGAGGAGGTAGACGGAGCAGGGTGACCGGGGGAGTTAATGTTCATCTTGTGACAAACTTCAAATGCTTGTCCCACCGTTCGTACGATTCTCATGGCTTGACTCTGTGGACAAAAAGAAAAGAAAATGTTTAAGAAATTACTAGTTAACGCCCGCAGCTTCGCCCGCGTTGTATTTTGATATAAAGTTATCTATGGGTTATTCCAGACTACAATTATCTCTGTGACAAATTTCTTTCAAATCGGTTCAATAGTTTTTGTGTGAAAGAGGGACACATATCCATGCATCTGTCCTCACAAACTTGAGCGTTTATAATATTAGCCGGAAAAGCATTGCAAATAATTGAAACTGATTAGGGAAGTAATATTTTTTCTAATTGTTGGATTGTCATTTTTATAATACTGTAAAATTTTAAACTACATCTTACAAGACAAATACTATATAATTATATTGTTTAAATCGGCTTCTAGAAAACTACTTCGAATTAAATACCTCGATCGAGTCAAAGAATTGAATTAAGTTTCAGTTTCGAATGAAATGCAATTTCGTGTAATGTTCGGAAATATTGAAGTAAATAACAACACCATCTGTTGTTGATTAGTATTAAACTAAATTTATTATTGATTTAGTTGACGGAATCTTTAGGATTTAGTTGTAATGTGCCAAGCTCGGTAGTTCCTCGGTAGTTATATTTATATTTCCGTAAATAAAATAAAAGACAATCTTTCAACTTCTATTACTGTTTAAAGTTAGATTTACGATCACGAAAGAACATTTTATTCTTGTTCTTCGATACCTTGTTCCGTATAAAAATGTTTTATTAAGGCAAGGAGAAAAGGTTTAATGCTTTGTTTTCATATTAGATTTTTATAGCAATTGTATTATTATAATTTGGGTTACTAGTCTTTTTCAGGATTTCGTACGTAGTAGGTGAGAATGGAACTCTATTTTTAAGACATCGCTGTTCGTCTGTCCGTCTATAGTGCTCCGTCTAGTGCTAGTCTAGTCGTAGAAAACATGACGTTTTTTTATAGAACACCTAATAATTGTGGCTAAAATAAGAAATTTTCAGAATAAAGTAAGCGCGACCAAGTTTTTTGTTTGTAGTCCTCAAATGAACAGACGTGCGATGATGATATATGACACAACCAATGCCTTGTTGACCAAGTCATTTGGCGGCTGGTTCGGGCAAAAGGCTAGTAATAACTCAGGCATTTGAACTGGGAGCTCCCCATTAAATTTCGGCATGTAATCTCTTTCAATCCCCACTTGGGCAGCGTGGTGGACCATAGCCTATAATCCTCACTTTATGAGAGAAGACCCGAATCTAATAGTGGGACAGTTATGGGTTGCAATAACGAACTCAGGGAGGTCTCATATTAAAGACTCGAAAATCTTAAATTGGCTCTAAAGGGTAAATACATAAGAAGTGTGTCAGCGACGTCGATTCGACATCCTAGCAAGGATTTCAAGGAATTCTCCTATTACCAACAACTAAACTAGAAAAAAACATTGATTTTGGACAAAATATTAAGTGGGGAAAATTTAAACCTGGCGGTGTAGCGACCTCCGACAAAGAGAGACCTAGTGCCACGGACTATCATCAGATGGAGGAAGCACGCATCCAATAGAACAACAACTACATTTACATGTCTATTTACGTAAACTAAAGATAATATTTACTCTCATTTTAATATTTATCTTCTGACTTGTTTACATCTCATTACTTTAAGACTCCAATTTGGAGTATTCGGAGCGAATCATGCATAAATAATTTAACACGCGAGTAATATGTAATAATCATAAAGTAGTTTCGCGGTTATTATGAAAACAGAATAAGGTTGGTTCGGAGATAAATTTTGCGTTAACAGCGCTGAAGAGCATTAGAAAGCATATTTGTGATGATTGAAGTCGATAAACTTAACATTACTGTAGCGCTAAATTATAATCTAAATCATCTTTATTCAAATAAATGGGGGATAAAAAGCTTTTGAAAAAATGCTTACTCTAACAGGGATTTGGTGTTATTTATTTAAAAGGGAACGTAGAAATTGTGACAAGCTGGCCTTTTTAATATAACTCGATGAACTCAAGTTTGAGAGTATTGAAGTATTAATTCTAACAATATATTAATAATTCTGCTATGGCTACAATTATTTATAGCTGTTAAAAATGATGTTCATTTCACACCCATCAAAACTACAACGTAAAATCATGTAAAAGTCTCGCGACGCAAGTCGTAAAAAGTCGTGAAAATTAATGTAAACTACGCTAACTCTAACGCTCATAGTGACGTGGTAAAAACATACAGTAAAATCACATAAAAATCAATCTAGTATTAGCGCTCTGAGCATTGAAAGTACCTACATGGAGGACAATTTATTAAATTATTTTGTACATTACATTATTGAGTGCGTTCAGGCTTCTAGATGCCACTATAAAGTTACAGAATGTTAAAAATGTCAGAAAACGGCTTCGAAGAGAATTAATCGACTGCCGTCCTGTTTGCTGTTTTCCTCAACTTGGCGGGGGCACTTCCGTGGCCAGATTGCTCCTAAATAAACTACTAAATGGGTTCGTATTAACGTCCATAACTTTTTTACTATAAACACTTGAAACCAATAATTACTAGTAAACGAAAATTGGTATGGTTATATTTAGGTTTGTATTTTACGATGAAATGCGTATTCTGCCACCTCAACATCTGCAAGAGCACGTACCAGACTCGACCATTAACGACAGAACGAAGTCGATAAGCAACCGCTGCATTTTGAGGTCACGTTCGAGGATCCATCTTTTTATATGCTGCATTCACTATTCAGAAGAAAGCTTGTAATAACTTTAAAAATCGTCATCAATACCACATATAGTTCCGCCAAATTGGGAAAACAAAACCTGCTAATTAATATAAAAAATATATTATTCTTGCAATAATATTGTGACAATAAAATTGACAATAGCGTGATGAGACCCATAATAGATCTCTCACGAATCGATGAAGAATAAAAAGAATAATTTCGAAATTAATCTGATTTTGTTAAGTTTTTAGGGATGTTATTTTTGGGTCGCGGTACGATTTGCTTATAACGTTGCAGAGTTTTTATTTACTAGCGTCATGTCAATGTCGAACAAATTTAAATAATTTCACTACAATAATTTGTTGTAAAGTTTCCACTAAGCTTTCCCTTAATTTGTAAAGTCGAACATATTTCTTTTTTGTTTTTGACCCTTAAAATTGACAGCTGAGCTCATAGTCCTTAAAGTGAGAAAAAATACTATAATCATATATATATGTATGTATACATATATATATATTTGTATTAGAAACCACTATTGATTGTGTAGCTTAGAAGCCTACACCTTTCATATGCTCCGAAGTTATAAAATGCTCAAGAATTGTTTGCCACTAGCGATAACCCGTCTAGTTTCTTACTTTTACAAGTTCCGCATATAACTTTGCCACTTACAATGTGCACAAGCCACAGTTACAAAGACTTCAAGTGTCTTAAGAATTATCATTGATTAATATACTACTAATATTATATATGCGACGGTTTTTTGGATGGATGGAATAGATGAGTGGATGGTTGATACCTTTTCACACAAAATCTTCTGAACGGATTTGAACGAAATTTGGTTAAGGGATAGATTATAATCTGGAACAACACATAGACCTTTATCAACGTACCACGCGGGCGAAGCCACGGGCGGATACTAGTATTCCATCTTATCGTCAGTATCATAACTTTTTCCTCGTTAAATGGAGACGTGAAAAACCATAATTATCAGCTTAAGTACTACCCGTTGAGCAGATTTATGACACTAAACCGGCTAAAATAGTCAATTATTTCAACCATAAATAACACTCTCCTCATGAATGAGGGAGGCTGAGTGAACTTCACTACGCTGATCGAATTGAGAGTAATAAAAAATCTTTAGTATCAGATCAATCTAATGAGAGGTATTTGGTCCTTTAAAATAGGTTATTTCATTATATCCTGAGATTAAATTCGATTTTAAAAAAGTATTAAGCACTAACAGAGTGACAGATTGTGTTGATGATAGATATTTGTTTGTTCTCGGCTCCAGGGTTACCTGTTCCCTGTGTCCCTAAAACAGGCTATGAGTTTGTAACCGTTTCTTAGTAAATTTTTATAACCAAAATGAAACCAGGTCACAATATCGTTCACGTTTCACCTGTTTCTAACTTAATATAAACCTTTTTAAATTCAAAACTGAACGTTAAGAATATCAGTTTCATGCTAAATACCGCTTTTTTAATCTCTTGAGGGAAATGTCGAAAATTGTATTATAAAATCTTTTATTCACGACCTGCGATATCTCTCAAACGAAATTACCGTTCTTGATGTTAATAAAAGATTTTAACCAGATTTTGTGCCTGCCTTTTATTTTAAGCTGGCTGTGGATCTGATTTAATATTACTATTGGAGTGTTTCCTGTCAATTCAACTGACGTACAATTATATCAGCTGTCAGAATATCTTTCAGTGATGTTTTGCACAACAAAACCTGGATCATGCTACAGTTTTTAAGGAAGAAACGGCGACCATAACCTACCACTAACCACAATCCTTTCATCATTAACATCAATTTGTCACCATTCACTACAACGACCTATTACTATCTACCAGCATCATCCTCCAACTTTTACTGACCACTGAAGGGGTCAGTGATCCATCCGATTACTTTATGTACTATATTGGGAAAATACTATACGGGAAATAACGTGGGAGTTTTCTGCCACATGTTCTTCTAAGACTACTCAACGTAGTTTGTTGAGGCAACGGCATAGTTTGACTTTAAAAAAAAATTGCAAAACGCAACCTCAAACAAATGTTTTTTTTCAAACCCTTTCAAGTTACACTAACAACCAACACTGATTACACTGTTTTACTGATTACACATTTGTATTAGGTACTAGACTTTTTATTCTTGGCCTTGTTAGAGTTCCAAATATAATTGTAAATATCTCAGGACAACTCACACACGGCCATCTGATCCCAAACTAAGCATTAGCTTGTACTATGGGGGTCAGGTAACTGATACAAATACATTTATATTTTAAATACATTATATATATATTTTTATAACACCCAGACTCATAACAAACATTCCTTCTCATCACAGATTTATTTGGGACTCGATCCCACCCCCGGTAGTTAGATTTACTTATCTCTAGACCAGCAAGCCAGTTAAAAATTCATCAATAAGTTAGATTGCATTTTTCAATAATTTACAAATAATTATTTTACACATAATAACTGAAAGGAAAAAGATTTAATTTTTAATTACTGAAACAAACAGATAGGCGGTGACTTGGTGAAACAGCATATGTTTTAATATAAGTGGCGGTATAATTACATATGTATAGTGTGGACTAGATTATGTAGACATTACATTGTTCTCGCGGTCACGTCAAAGGGCTTGATTTGATTAGATCTGAGGATGACAGATTAATAGATATTTGATTAAGATTGCTCCTTTAATCACTAGAAGCTTGTACTATGGTATGTCATAACTGCACTACACGACCACTCAATTATAAGCACAATTCTCTGCTTAATTGAGGGGACTATATTCGGTGCAATTTCGATCTGGAATGTTTAATAACAAACCGTTGCCTAGCAACCTGTGACACACAGGAGAATTAAACTTTTTGTTGTTTTATCAGTTGTTAACTCTTTTGTAGCATTCCTATCTTAAAAACTTTTACTTGTAAATTTGTTTGATGACAAATAGATAAAGTGTATATATATATATGTAGGTCAGATGTCCACCAATGCGTTGGAGCAGCGTGGCGCTATATTTGGTACAACTTCGATCCAGAATAAATGTAAACAAACGATTAATGTTTCCTAGGGTTTTCACCAATTTACATAAATGAGGTTTTATCCACTAAAGTACTAATTATATTCTTGAAAACTAGTTCTTAAACTAATATAGATCAAAGAAAAAGTACAAACTACAAATAAATGTATTCATACCAGTCACACAAAAAAATTACAACACATGACATCATTCACAAATTCATACTCAGACATCCTTGATTTCTTGAAGGAGTTAACAACCTTCCAACCTATTAAGTATTTTGTTTTATACTTTTATAATTTATTAATTTTCGTTTTAACACA
>DWJZ01003615.1:0-16714 GCA_018249125.1 Asbolis capucinus
TACAGCGTCATCCTATTGCATCATCTCAACCCATCACGGCCCACTATTGAGCACGGGTCTCTTCTCTGATTGAGAAGCTTAAGGCCTTATTCCACCACGCAAGCCAAGTGCTGATTGGTAGACTTCGTACATCTTTGAGTTTTACAAACTCCCCAGCTTGCATGTTTTCCTTCATCGTAAAAGTGAGTGACATTTAAATGTAACGTAACTCCGAAAAGTCAGAAGTGCGCGCCCTGGGATTGAAGCCCGCATCCCCCGAATAGGAGGCCGAATTCTTAACCAATAGGCTAACACCGCTTCAAGCTGTTTTATACGTACTTAGTTGTAAATATAAAATAAAACGCTTCAATTATTCCAGGGAATTGCAGATGCTTTTGAAATAGCTCTCTATGTCCACGGGGCCAGTGTTGGCACGGAAATTATACATGGCAAGGGATTAAACCATTACGGTTGGTTGTAGACATTCTACTGGACACAAATTTAAATATTATATATATATATATATATATATGAGATATCTATTCGATCTATTCGATGGTAAGTCGCCTTCACCCATGGTATTTGACCAATCAGCTATGGGAGTCGATACTGTGATCGTTATCTTTCCTAAATTTCCAAAGAAAGAAATTTGCCGATGTCTGCGCCAGCCACGAAAAGCGAGAGATGAACTAAGGACTGATTATAAAGGACCCACGCTGTAAGAGAACAAGTTATGTTGTCCATTAAATTGCGTGATACCATATTTCCCGCAGTAACGTAGACACTGTTTCCCTGCTATTAAGAGGGCTAAAACAATCGAGAATTTGTGTAAGAGAAAAAGTTGGACGAAATGAAGTTACGAAAAATTTGCTTGTGAAAAAATATGTTTCCCCGAACCCCGGCTTAGCTAAATTTAGACATCAATTGAGTGACTATTTTAGAGACTAAAGAGAGTTGTAAAAACATCTTCAGTTGTAAACAACCGTAAAAAAATATTTGCATGTTTATTTCCAGCTGCGGGGCACATCGACCAGGACCTCAACAACGAGAACGTGTGGCACTCCGGCCTGCTGCTTCTTATGATAATCATGCATTCGTCCGGAGCCGCCATCTGTGCGCTCTACGACTGCTTACAACCAAGTATTAAGCAGCATATCTCCATAAAAGAAAGCAAGTACTTGTACTCATACTCCCTCACTGTGACTTAAATGAAATGAAGTGAATGTAAAGAAATTAATGTACATATATTCGGTGTAAGTTCGATCTTGGAAATTTTACCATACAATTTTGCATAAATTGATAATTGTAATACGGAATTTTTATTTTTAGGTACTGTGTGGATAATACCCATGTATTCAAAATGTGTAGTGGTTGGTAACTACTCACACCTTGCGTAAGATTTATTCGTTTAACTTTTGTATAACTATAAATTTTAATAGTTAACGCCTTCGATTTTAAGTTCCATGGAGTAATTTTTTCTTCCTTTTCTAATTAACAATACGTGTAATAAGATTTCATTGATATTGCACTTTTATTTTGAACTGTGCCTTAAAGTGTATCTTTAGGTAACTATAGTAAACTGCAGGAGTCTTGAACACGGACAACCAAAGTGGAAGTAATAAATACTTTACGCAAGTACAACAGTCGTCCGTTAGGCGCGTAACCAATAAACGTCCTACAATTGTGTAAATGCTAAAGTTTATGAAGATGGATGGATGGATACTTTTTACCTACTCCTTCACACAAATCTTCTCAACCGATATGGATGGAATTTGGCACAGAGATTATAGTCTTGAATAACACAGGCTTTTATCAACGTACCTACGTTAGGTAATGGCCAATAGATGGCGAACACCATCCGACTAACCAATCGCATGAAGCGACGGCGCGTGCAAACGTCAATCCGACCAATTATGGTTGTGTTCAAGACTCGTACTGCCTATTATATCCAATTTAATAAATTATCCTCATTATCAAGATTTCTTACTTACACGACGTGATTCTGCGGGCTCCTGACGGCCATCCACCGCATGAATACTTTTCCCATATTGAGATTTTATAGTTTTGGATATTGAATATTATTTTGCAGGTCAACGTTAATATTTGGCGGGTTGATGTTGGCTTACATGAGTGTCGCCTATGTGTTATTGAAAACAGCACTGCATACAATATTTGAATACAAAGTGAGATTAGTGTTAGTATTTTTTGTTTATTATTAAATGTTATAATTAAAGTGAAATTTTTTTGACTTAAATTGTTTGGTCTGTTTGACGCATGTCGTATTACGTTATCAAAATTCGTTCAACAACTTCACTACAGATGGTAGTTGTAGATATTGCTAATCTTTTGTAACTTTAGCTCATCATTGAATTAAACTTGAATACATGTTTAAATAGCAAAAATGTAATAATTTTCCGGAAATTTTTAGATACTTTAGGTAAGAAAATGTTTCACTTGCATCACAAGTAGATAAAAGTTTTTTCTTTGATAATTCTAATTTAAAGTGATTAATAGTTTTACAGAACAGTACGTAGTTGCTGGGGTTATCATTGGCTGCATGTTAATCAGCTTTCTGACCGCTAGTGGGGTAAGGAAATATCATTTCATTGTAACTGATGGTTTCAATTTAATATATTTTATACATATCTTTTGTTGACTGCAAATTTTTCGATTGATACAATGACATACACACAAACAGACCATAGAGAATGCCGCATGCACACGCGTACGCGCACATATATGTACGCACGGGCACTCAGTACTGTAGCGACCAAATGCAGCAATCTCCCGAATGGTGTGATTGGGACAAGGAGTCTTAAAACTGTGTGACACGAAGTCTTTTACTATCAAAAGCTCGCTTCATAATTAACGAACAGATTAAAATGAAGTTCTATTTTGTTGTGTGGCAATAAAATATTTTTTTATTATTCAACAGGGCGGTATAGTGTTATTGGAAAGTGTGGATGCAATCATGACGGGCGTGACGATGCCGTTCGTGTGTCTTTTGGAATTAACCGCCATTTTGTACATGTACCGCGGCCATGATTTTATCTCTGACATGAATGTGGCGACCGAAGAGAACACCTGCGCCACAAGGATGAACTTACAGTGGCAGATAATACCTTTTATAACAGCCGTAAGTTGCTACGTCGATCGGTTCAGTTCAAGCTATATTATCTTTGATCAACACATACGTTTTACACAATGTGTGTTCAAATTATTTATAACAACCAACAAGGTACAATGGGTGTGTTTATTTATTCATGTTACACAATTGTTAAATTTGTCAATTTAGGAGACTATGTTTAAAGAAAATGCTGTCACAACATGCTTTTTGGCCAGCGAGGCGTTGTTGTTGCTAATGTAAAAGTACTGAGTTAAAGTGCCCCGACATTTCTATCATGTTTGGTATATGATAGATTCTGCATCCTGGCAGATAATGTTTAAATTAATTCTAACTTCGATTGTGACTATGTCTTAGGGTTTGCTAGTGGCAAAGGTGGCGTCGTTGCCGAGCACGGAACTCCCAGCGACACAAATGGTGCTGGCGAGCGTTCCGCTGGCGGCCGCGGTGCTCGTGGTGCCGCTGCGGTCGATCTACGCCGCCTGCACCTGGCTGCGTCCTGCCAGGACACAATAACCATCCTACCGAACGTTACTGTATATTGTTGATGTAACAAGTCTATTATTGTGAAAAGTAAAGAAAACCACGTGATTTCGACTAAAAATAAACGTTTATTTTTTCAATCATTAAAATATTTATAAATATAGATCTTTGTACAATGCAATAACCTGCATACACATTACAATATCGATGCCTAATGCCTTTGAGCTTGCATCTGTTGAACGATATACAATATTCGAGTCGTTTAGTTCGCCGGGGAGAGGGGGGCGTATGTACATGGACGCAAACTATAGCAATCGAGGGACGTTCCACAAACTTTACAAAGCGACGAGGCAATATTAGGAACGCTTCAATACCAGACGGATAAGGTTATCGAATACCAAAACTGATCTAACCTATTTCACGATTAAATTAAAATATCACAATATGTACATATTACTCCAGACTAAACTATAATATCAATATTTTCTATGTGACACCAAGTTAAAATTCGTCTGAGTCGATTGGACGAAATATATTACACAGATCCCAAACTATCTAAAACGGAGCCGCCTTATAGTGGAGATAATTAAGTCTGATATTTCACACAATGAATAAAATCATATTAGTAATAATTGGCCTATACCGATAGACTTGAGTCCAGGATTCCAGTTTGTTGAACGGACCTATGATAAAAATACAACCTATAATTCAATCTCAATACATTACTTCTTTAAAATCAGTAATAATACTTTCCAATATATTATTGAACCCGTGCGATTCAATAATTCCTTCCCAAGGCACTTCCCAATAATGACTACAGACCGGCCTCGCTCAATATAATTGAAGTATTTGTGCACAATAAATTACATTTAATTGTTGCACCTTTGTGTCTTATTTATAAATCACGTTCATGAAAATAGCACTGGTTCATTAAAATATACCCAAAACTTCATATAACTGTACACCGAGCCCAATCTCTACAGAGATTTACGTATCGATAAATCACTTTCCGTTCTGTTTTCAGACTACCAAATGATACTTTATTAGCACAAGTAGTTAAATTAAACTTTGGTTCATATATATTTCGCCGGGGTACACTGTCTCCAGAGTCTTTCAGACTACATGCCGGGTCTCGAAGGACGATGGGCAATGTTGGCCAGTCTCTATCGTAGCAACCACATCTACGAAAACGTGTTCGATCAAAGTCAAAGTAAATTAAATAAAAGTTCGTCAATACTTCCCTTTGTATAAGGGAAAACAACATGATAGCCTTGAGTAGGACAGATTTTAGATATTAAAGAAAAATGTATCTCTTAAACTATCACAAATGTCATACTCTTTACTAATGTTCATAAAGCACTGATTGGGACCATTTGACGCAGGTTTCTTTTCAAAATTGCAGTAGTTAACAGAATTATGAATGTGTATTTTCTAAAATCTAAAATCAAATATTCACAAATTAGAAACTTACATTAAAGAATATAGCTTATCCATCCAATTCAAGCTACATGAAGATGCAAAACCGAACACGTTTTCGTTTTTCATAGTCATGGCACTGCATGTAGTTATGGCACTACATGTATGTAGTTGAAGCAATACACGTGATTGTGGCACTACACGTAATTGTGGCACTATACGTAGTTGAGGCACTCTATATAGTTGTGGCACTACACGCGCGCAGCGAGCGTGGTGATGCGTCCTTAACGTCTTCCAATACCCATTCCACTTAAGCATTAGCTTAGCAACCGTCATTAGAAGACACACAACGACCCCAAACGCGGACAAATATCCGAAGCACTAACTAAACCGCAGTATCATCGTTACACTCCACTTACATACTGGCACATCACACGCGATCCGTCAGTAGTGATTGCAGAAAGCGATGCGTCGTCGTTCGGATATCCATCCATCACGCTACTGACGTCAAGATACGACGACAAAACACGAGCACGTATCCGAACCACTTGTATAACGTCATCACACAAGTGTCCCCGTCAGCGGCAAATGGGCGGTGCGTCGTCAGAAGCGACGAAGCGCGGCCGCAGCGCCCGCCGCCTTGCGGGTGGGCTGCACCGACAGCGGCGCCACCAGCACCTCACCGCCCGCGGCGCCGCCGCCGGATCCCGACCCACCCGAGGAACCCATCTCCTGTAAATAACATAAACCCATTATCGTTTGCATTATTAACATCAGTACATTATGATACAACTGTGCGATGTTAGTCACTACCCACGAGCGCAATACAAATACAGTCATGACCAACAATTTAAGGACACTAGTAATAGTTTTTTTTAATGTTGAATAAGTCAATGTTTGACATCGATCCCACCAGATGAAAAGTGGCTATAATATCTAAGGCGTTGGGCGTATTAACTCAGTAAATTCCTATTCACTCTACTTTTGAAGACTCCAACATCATACGTGGGCGGGAACACGGACGCAGCCAAGTTTTTCCAATCCTCGCAGTACGTATAATTAACAGCGAATAAAACCGCGTCGTTCGAACAAGCGGGATGTTAAAGACATAAGGATTGATCCCCTCTGTACGCCGGTTTCTTCGATGAAGGAAGGGGGTTGGAGGAATAATTTCAAACAAGTCCTGCGCAGGTATTATTCGCAAGTCGAGGTATTATTCGCGATTTTATCCTACGACGTTGTTTGCCGGACGGGTGGAAATAGCGAAACTATAATGGTTCCGAATTATCTACAAAACCCTAAAAATAAATCCACTTACATTAATATTATTGCAACTGGCGAGCCTCATCTGCGCGAGCTGCGAGGCGGGCGTCAGGTTGGACGTGGAGCCGAACGGTGATATCATCGACGACATAGCTCGCTTCAGCTTCGACGGGGTCTTGTTGAACGAGAACGCGCGACCTACCTGCACACACACATACAGATATACGTTACTATGTTGTAATAAATTATTTCATACTGAGCCATTCCCTTGCAATGTCACATTTTGTGCAGCCTTATTATGTTAAACTAATTTCAGTCACCGAGTATGTGGCACAGAGTACTTTATAATTACATCAATATGTGCTCTGCGTATAATATTAGGCTATTTTCTCTATAATAATTGTATGATTCACTATTCATTGCGGTCATCTACATATATAAAAATCAATGCCACTTTTCTTTGTAATTTCATAACTCAAAAACGGGCTCACTTATCCAAACTAAATGTTTAGGCTATGTTCGGACTATTTATTAGATGGTTTATGTGAAGTTTACACAAAATCGGTTCTTCATTTATCACATTGTTTGTATTTGTAAATGGGGATTATACTGTCAAATTGAAACTTTTTTCAGTCCACACGAACGAAGTCGTGGGCGGAAGCTGTATATAATGTGTAGCTCCGCGTGTTGTATTTCAAAACGGTAATACACTCGGAACTTACGTTTAAAAGTTTATTATTTTCAATTTGAATTGTAAAATGTATTATATTCAATTCCTCTGCCCCCTTTGCAATATATTAACAAAACCAATTGATATGATATAAAGTACTCTATGGTACAGATTCAGCAACAGAAATTAGAACGATGTAATAAGGCTGTTACATGACATCACAAGATCGCACACAGG
This sequence comes from Asbolis capucinus, assembly GCA_018249125.1. NCBI lineage: Eukaryota > Metazoa > Arthropoda > Insecta > Lepidoptera > Hesperiidae > Asbolis > Asbolis capucinus. Next base: position 7,173 of record DWJZ01003615.1, read on the forward strand.
TTACAAACGTGACAAACTGAAAGTGTTTTTGACACTGTATTACCAACATCAAAATATACAAGACCCAAAACCAAAGAGACCAAACCACAAAAGAATTCACCAGCTTGTTAGCGTTAGTGTGGTATCACTGTTCGAAGATAAAACTTTTCTTCATTTTAGTTAGTATTTTTAATAATGTCCGATGATTTACATGCTTGAATACTTTACAAGTGTCATTATGTTTTACTTAAATATATGTATCTTTTTTTATTTGCTATGAGTTCATATAAATTTTAACATATCTTACAAGGTTTGAATTATTTACAACCAATTTACCAACATCTTAATAATTAGTCCTAGTAATAACATCGCGTATAGCATACCCATACGTGTACGTACAAAAAATACTGGCAAATGAAAATAGGAAATATTTCATATGTTATTTGCTACGGTCTATATCTTCTTCAAAGTATAATTTTAAATAATTTATCACTCAATGTGGGTGCATCTATACACATCCCACGAATCCAACTTCCCGCACCTTACATATTAATCATTTTTGACTTGACTATACCACTTCTTAAAAGAAATACTTATAAAACCCAAATAAAATAGTATTCTTTATATTATATGTATATTTGTCCACTAATCTGCACTTGGCCAGCGTGGACTATGGCCTAAGCCGCCACATTGTAAGAGGAGGCCCAAGCCCAGTAGTGGGACAGGGTTACAATGACGTTACTTTATAAATACACTACTATATATATGAGACGCTCCAAAACTCGACAAAAATAAATTTTGACTTAGGACAATACGGCGTCAAAATTTCGTAGACTCATACATTATTAGCAAAGAAGACTTTAAAATCAAACAATATATGTACATTACGACGTACACAACATTCAAAACACGTTTAGTGGAGTAGAAGTGAATTATGAATTCTTGACAAACACTAGTGAATGTTTTACGAATCGGCGAGGCGTTAAGCATCTGTAAGTGCGAATCGATGGGCTGGTGACATGGCGGGAATGTGACACTCAAATCTTATCATACACTGGATAAGGCAGAACTCTAGTAATTTCTAGACTTTTTTATTACTACTTTTTTTATTTAAATAAAAAAAAAGATATCAATTGTTGTTATTGTTTTTTTTTATCTATTTTTAACTCTGATTATATTGTTTAATTATGTTTTAACATTATACTAATGTTATTGCTATAATTGAATCTCTTAAATAATTTTATTAATTTCTATAAATATTGTTATATGTACCTTTAGGTGAAATGACACTTATCATGTCTAATTTAAAATCTTGTTTTTGTGTATACATATCATATTGTTCAATTTGTTGATGCATTAAATAAATAAATAAAGTAATAAGTATTATTTTATTTTGCATCCACACTATGGAAGTATCAAGAATCACACTGGAACAGCCTTCCTCACATACGAAGAGAAATGAATGCTCAATCATAGGCCTGGATTGAAATCTGTTCATCCTAAATAAATAGATATTGTAATTATTTCTATTCTCTATGATAAAAAAAATACAAGAACCGGAAAAATATCAGAGAAACGAGCATTTCCAGTGTATGACATAGTGATCAGCAGCAGTGAGGGTGAACATGAAGGTGAGGTAAGGGTGAAGGTGAAGCGGACGAGGGAGTGAGCGGGCGAGGGTGAGGCAGACCTGTGCGAGTAAGTGAGCGCGCAATACCCATGTGTCTAGCAGGCCGACGCCCGGCTCGGCGCGCAGCCACCCGCCCAGTCCCGCCATCGCCTCCAGCTACAACACACCGTGCCCACTAAACATCCCACGGGACCTACACGAACTATCGACTACAATAACCTACTAGACCCACTGTCCAGGGCTTCTAACGAAACTTAATTTAGAGATTTTATTATACAACTGTACAAAAGATTGCTGTGAGCCCCACAAAAGATTGCTGGACTTTGGGACATCGTAACTAATCGGTTATCCTTAAATTTTGACATGCTATGTTCAGACCAATGTTTAATATTACAGCACCATTTAGAATTAACCAATCACGATGCATTATTTGAACGCCCCCCAGCCCTCTACTGACTGAATTATTTGGTCATACAATATATATTTCAAGAAGTGTCTAGTAGGCTATGTCATCGTTGCGCTCTACAGACCACGCTTCGACACCTTTAGCTACACTAACCGTTAACTTAATCCTGATATGGAGTGTTTTAAACATTAACATACATCATAATTGTGTATGATACGTTATTTAACGATCAATATTTTAAAAACAGAATTTTGTCTAGATTGTAGTTTCATACTGTCTCCTTCATTATCCCACACATTATATAAATCAAATCACAACAAAAAGGTTGATTATATTATCTACAATAATATTTATTTTACCAACTACAATATAAAAAAAAATAATAATAACGTGCTAAAAAAAATAAACGAAATAAAATAAAGCAGTATAAAACTTATCATTATATCTCAAATAGTAAATCAAAGTGAATATTTTCATTAAAGTATCTTTAACAAGGCTGAAATAATGAATGGTAGTGCGCTTGTGAATTATTTATCATACTATCTACATAAATCTCCTCAGAGGAGATATATGGTCAAATAGATAAAGACCTATTAGAATCACCAACAGTGACGCCATCTATAGACCCTAACAATTAATATTTGACCTTTACCAGACAATAATAATTCACAACATTGAATGATATTGAAATGCATTGCTGCAATGATACTATAACTTTATTACAACAATGTAAGTGTATACTGAAAGCGATTTTTTAGATATACAGACATGCTTTATGTTCACTGATAATCAAATTTCAATTTTAATAAAGCATTTAATTATTAAAATAATTATACATTTAGTTTAACATATATACGCTAAGCTACACTTATACCAAATTCATGCTTTTATTACATACTATAAAATGCTTGACTATAATCCCATCTGATGGTAAGTGGGAGATTATTAAATATAAGTTTCTATTATATTGCTACCTTGGGGTACAAAGGTCGTAAATGCCATAAACCCTACAGTACAGGACGAGCAAAAAGCAAAATTTTAAAATATTTTTGTTAATATTCTTTTCACTTTCATAGGTATATTGACCCTATTAAAGGAGATTGGTTATTTTTTAAGCTCTTTGCTATGGAAAACCTTATTTTAGTGTCAGTATGTTTGTTTAGAAGTTAGCGTGGATTTACGAGCCATTTAAAAAAAATTGTTTATACACCCCAATTATTGGAATTGTTACATTTTATCAAGTCATTCTAATTTTTTTTTCTTATACCATAAATTCCAACAAAAGCTCTAAAGTCATCTGGACCATATAAACCATTTTTTTGTGAATTTGAAAGCGTCACACAGACCAATCAATAGAACGAAATATTCTGAACAAGACTGTATTCATAACTCATTTTCGTTAAAAATGGTTTATACGACCTTTCTACCGCAAGGTGTCGATATATCTTATTCCTTCGTATATACAGTTCTTAACTATTAGAAGACGAAATAATTTACATGTAAATATGAAAAATGTTTTACCTTGATTCTAGTGCGTGCGGCAAATTTGGACACTTTTGAGAGCGTACTCAACGTGAAGTCGCTCGTGTCTATTTCCAGCTGATCCGACTCCAGACACGTCAGGAATTTATCCTGTAAAATGATAAAGAAAATGTCGTTCTAATTTTAGTTCCACTAATGACGAGCGCCAGTTCTCGAATACAAAAAATCAAAATCAGTGAACCCAGTTAAAAGTTAAGAGTTAATGTGATTTAATTAATACAAAGTATATCGTCCTGTTTACATTGATTAAAAAACAGTACATCAGTTAGTGATAATACTCACGGCATCCGCTTTACAAACAGTGTTGGCCATCTGCCTGCACAACTGCCGGAGAAAATGTGACTTTTCAACCGTTTCATCGGTTATCATGAACGAGTATAACTTCTCCTTAAGCTCTTGATTGCTTCGACACATCAGCGCAAATACATTGTGACAATCTGGGGAAATAATATAGTCATTAAATACTCTTAAAATTTATGGTCGTAGTGTGAGTAGGAACATGATTTTAAACTCTACTCATTTAGGAATGTGTACATTCCGATCACAATTAGTTTAGCCGTGACTACGATCCATGCAACTTGGTCTATTAAGGGGATAAAGAAAGTGTATTAATACCACAAGTAACAAGGATTTCTTTTACCTTCTGCTTCTCTAATATCCACGACGCGCTTCACGGTGCTGAGCGGCATGAGCGATATGTGCCGGTAAGGCTTGCTCGACCCTATCCGCATTGTTCCCGTGCCGTTCGTCGGACTTTTACTATTGAATGCCTGGAAAATTACATATTGCGCTGCAATACAAGCAATGATAGTCATAATTGAAGGTTGGGTCTCTCATTCGGGCTGTCCTGGGTTCGAATCTAAACACTTCTAATTTCAAAGTTATGAGCATATTTAAAATTAATTATGACTTGCTGGGATGTGGGGTGGTGAAGGAAAAGATCGTGAGGAAACCTGTACTCCTGAGAGGTACCATAGAGATTTCGGTGTGTGAAATCCATCAACTCACAACTTCCCAACGTGGGAGCAGCCCAGGAATAAGACAATTATGTGTTGCAATGATGACAATGATGATGGAACTTTGGTATAAAATATATACCAGTACCTAATCATGCAATCAGGTTGTATGAAACTGCACGTCAACTGCACAGCAAATTTCTGTCTAAATTACAAATTAATATTTTTTGGTGCATTTTAAACTTGACCAATTTGATGGACAACAATAAAAAATTAAACATACGCCATAAAATTAAGTGAAATAAAAAAAAATCCTTAATTATATTTAATTAATTTGCCTTACTTTAGATCTTTTCTTGCACACCTCCATAGTGTCTGTAAAGAGGAACAGTACAAGATGGTCTCCTCTGCCCGATAGCTCCTTGGATAGTTCAACGACTTCGCAGCGAGAGACGAAAGATCGATGGGAGGAAACAAGGTGCGCCTGTCAACAACATAACATTGTAATGCAAATTTGCTAAATTATAACTGATCGAATTCTCTTTAGCACTTTCTCATAAATGAAGATAAACGTTCTAAAACGTATTCCAAGTCCGTAAATAGTTTAGAGTTAAATGTTTCTGGAAACACATCATATTGATCAACATTATTATATTACAAATCGCGCCCGATATTATAACCTATAGTTTTTCTCATCTGTATAAATTTTGTAACCTAAAAAGTGGATAACAATTTTAGTTTTCTTATAAAACTGTCTCATTACATGTTTAACCCCCAATCGTTACTCTTCAAATTGGATCTGAGATTTGCACCGAGTGCCGTACCATTTTGACTTAACAATGTCACAATACTCGGGCTTTGCAAAAATAACTAAAGTAAAAATCAAGTTTTAAACTACCGCTTATTGACACAAAGATTGTTTACAAAATTGTGTACACAAAGATTGTTTGTAAAGATTAGAAAAACTAACTATACTAATAATTGTGATTCACATTATTGCGCAATTATTATACATCAAGACGCTGTCAGCCTCTCTTACCCCCGCGCTTTGACTGAATTTAAGAAAGTTGAATACATTACATGAAAGGTTTAATGGGCGAGGTCGTGTGCGCGCGCGTACGTAAGTGCGAGTGCGTACGGATTTGCGAGTGCCTGTGTGTGTGTATGTGTCTACGTGTGTGATTCTCATACCGGGCACTGATCGATTTCGTTGTAGATGTCGAACATCTGCAGCTGCCCCTCCGTCTTGCGCTTGTCCTCGTTGATGTGCGACATGACCTCCCGTAGGCCTGCCAGCGCCGACACCAGCGCGCAGTGGTCCGGGTTGCTCTTGCTTGTGTGCTTCAATATATCTGTTTACAATTTCAAAATATATAAACATATATAGAAAATAAAAGAAGTTACTATAAACATAATATTTTATTGTTTTAAATATATTTATTTAAAATTTTGTTGATTTAATTCTGTAATAAAAGCGATTACTATTACTTTTGGGACAGTTTAAATTGCTTTTCCTTCAATGTGTATTTCATACAAACGCTCGTATTTGCTAAAATGTCCAGAATCCTGTGTTTTACTGTAAAAAAACTTACCGTCCAATAGCAAGCTTATACTGGGTAGTCGCTGCACGGGTCTTATCAAGAGCTCCTGTAAACTTTGTCGCCCACATTCTGGTTTAGTTTGACAGATTTTCAGGAATGCATGAAATCTGGAATATAATTATGAATTTTTAAACTCAGTTCATCGTGAGTACCCATATCATAGCATAGTTATGACATTTATTATATTAGTTATGACATCAAAAGTAGTCCTTTACTTGCTGTGTATATTTGTAAGTTACTTTGGGTCAAAGCTTTACATATTGCTTCAGTTTCGACGAAAATGCATTCTTGTGATAAGCGACACCTGATACTGCTTCAGGATTGGCTTCTAAAAACAGCTACTTGTGAGTAGTTAATAGTACAAATGTGCAGACGATATAATCCAATAATGGGTACCTGGGGTTCTCACGGTCGCACTGCTGCAGCATATCCTTGGTGTTCTCGAAGAAGTTGACGAAAGGCGGGTACGCCTTCACCATGTCGGGCGTGTACTTGAGCACCAGCCGCCCGATGCTCACCTCCTCGCTCCAGTGCGCCTGCGCGTAGTGCAGCTCCTCCAGCATCCGTCTGAAAAAATATAATGAAATAATAGGGGTTTAGGCAGCGATAGCCTAGCGGACCACAGTTTGTGGCGGATGAATGTTTGTTCTTGGGAATGGATTTTATTTGTGTTGTCCTTGCTATCCGCGATATAGGGGTCTAGTGTGGATGCAATGTGCATTTTATGAATTGCCTATTGGTTTGTCAATGCCTTTTAACAGTTAATATAAGTAGGTACTGCGCGAACCTGTCTTTCAATCGTACACCAATATAATTATCGACCAGTATACAGAGGTGTATGTAAAGGCATTTATTATTATTTGCCCAAATATTTAGTAGAAAATATGTTTTTAATTTTGCGAGTTTTGTTGATGAGTTTACAACGAAATTCCTAGTGTTTTTCAAATATATTTTATCCATAACAACACCGACAGGGCGACAGCTGACGTATAGAAAAAAAAATATTCCGTGGCCATCTATGTATTTATAACTATTGTGGTTTACTCACTGATGTAATTCATATATAGGCGGTAAATTTCCAAATATAATTTTAAGTTCAGTGTTATTGAGCAACGCTTGATTTTTGCCATTATTCGAATCTTCTTCGGCCATTTCTTCTAAAGGTTGTTTGAACATCTGCAATAGCAAATTAAGGGTATTAAAAACAATTTAATGAGAAATTTAAATAATATTGAATTATTCAAATAATATGCAAATGATATATATACTCACATTAACTATCGTATGTAATATTCCAACGTAATTTGATTCAGTTTGTAACAGCTCCATAAATACTTGTTGGCGAGGAGATAACAGCTTTCTCACTACGTTATCGGGTACTTCAGATTCTGAAAATAAGGTTATAGTGTTACATTTGGGTATAAACAAATTTACATTATCAAAACAGTGGGAGAGCAAGTAATAGTATACAGTATTCAAATAAAGTGTTGATTAATCAACTTTTTTGGTATATGAAGCGACATACTCATAAAGAAGACTGCACTTCTGTTGAAAAGTCAGTTCTCTTCCACTTTCCCCCCATAATTTAGACATTCTCCTTCCTATACACTTTATGCCACCCATCCAGAAACCACACTGACTGGTCTGTATTCCGTTGGCATCATTATTGATACATTTTTTTTTCAAATACATACTGTACTGATGGCAACTCTTCTTGGCCTAAAATTTGTAACGTCTATAAGCGGTGATCACATACCTTTGAGTGATCTGTGCATCCGTTTGCCACCTTATATCATGAGAATATCATACACATACGTGTCAAATACATAACCTCCTTTGTTAAAGTCACTTAAGTTTTATACATACATTAAAAAAAAAAAGAAAAAAAAAATACAAAAAGCAAACAAACGCAACCAACCTTCAAGCAACTGCTTCCCATCAGGCGAGGGCGTGCAATCGAGCAGGTTATTGGAGAGGCTGAGGAGCACAGCGTCGCCGACAGACGACCGCCGCTTGTGCAGCGCCGAGTCTCCACCGCGCAGCTTTCGCTTGCGCAGCCGCTGCAGCTGGCTCGGCGTGCCCGCACCCGTCGCCTCCTCCGCCGCGCCCGCTCCACACCCGCCACCCACGGACGAGCGACGAGACACTTCGTCTAGATACTGAGTGATTAAATCGTACCAATATTACAAATGCGATAGTCTTTTAAGGTGATGAATATTTGTTACTCCTGTGGGCTAAAACGACGATGAAATTTGAATGAATTATTGGATGGATGTTTGCTACTCCTTCACGTAAAAAGTAATGAACACATCTCAATGAAATTTACATAACGGTTACGGTCTAGAATAACACAATGTATCATGCAGCCAAAGCCGCGGGTGAACACTAGTAGTTGATATTCATAAAATTGGGACCAAGACAGATCAGAATGCGATGGATACGTCGCTGGGTATCAAATAAAATGTAGTTGAGGTATAAAGTTCAATAGTTTTTTTGCGAGTGGAATCAATCTAGAGCCATATGTTCTTTTGCAATTCATAAGTTTTTATATAATAAAAATGAAGATTATATCTATTCGTTTAGCTTAACGAAAAAATATACAAAAAAGAAATTTGAATTTAAATGATACTCACATCTTTGAAGAGATAGTCCTGTTCGTCCTGGGCTTCCTCATTCTGCACGGAGGCCCAGAACCACTCCGCCTTGACTACGTGGACCCGCGGCGAGCACTCTGGCGCCACGCCCGTGTTGTGCTCGTCCACCACCTGACAATCAAACGTCAAGTCAATGTCATGTCACCGACATTTTTTTTTAATTCAACAAGTTAGAGCTTCAGTACGATTCCACCTGATGGTATGTGGCGATATGGTCTTACGTTTAGCGCAGTATCTTAATGAAACTATCAACGTAGAAAGATCTGAGGTTGAGGTGCATCCTCGCTACAATTTTACAGTAATTGTACCGAAAAAAATAATTACGAATGAACCTTGGTATGGATAATTTATGTTTTGCTCTAAAATAGCTTTTTAAGACATAGTACAAAAAAAAATTGCTAAATTTCTTGTGTATGAACATTGATACTGAAGAATGAATAGTGTATAGATATTTTTAACTGAGCGAAAATGCAAATCACCAACATGTATTTCTACCTCTACAATTTCCATAATAAATAATATTATAATAAAATGCATAAAATATAAACCCTCCTCTGTGCGTACTTTATGAAGCACCTAATAATTAAATGTTATAGACATGCAGCGGAGATATCGAGATCATCGGACGTCTTACATGTAAATGAATTTGAATCTTACTGTAGATGGACCGGTAAGGTTCACTACACAAGCTCATTCTAACGTTTAGCAGTATTGAATTAAATGGGGTTAGTACCGGCAGCGATAGTCCATGGCATTGCGAAATGGCGCGGGCGT
>DWJZ01003616.1:0-16714 GCA_018249125.1 Asbolis capucinus
GAGTACAATAATCTTTCCTGTTAGATGAGGTTGTAGTTAAGTATACTTATGTAATAAAAATATGGTGTAGTGTGATGGAGTCTTCAAGCGAAGAAAGTACTAAGTTAGTGCGCCCAACAACAACTACGTTCCATCAGGTGCGATCGAGGTCAAGCATTAGGTTATTTTACGAAAAACAAAATCTGGTTAGTGGGGGGGTTCCAACCCATTGATGGCTCACCTCTGAGCATGTTTCCACCTCTGAGCACGGGCCTCTCCTCATACTGAGGAGGCCTAGGGCATGCTTCACTACACTACCCCAACGGGTTGGTGGAGAGGTTAGCCATTAACCTGAGAGTCAGAAATTTTGATGCCGAAGGCATCCGACATGGCTTTACATATGCTATCTAACGACAATAATGGGACCGATGTCTTTACGTACACTCCGAAGCACGGAATATATGAAGTAGTTATTAGGGGTCACTTATCCTCTTATTGACCGCGCTCGTTGTTGCTTAACTCTTTCAATTACAATCGAAACAAGCCGCCGTGCGATGACCGCTTTTTCACTAACCAGTACTTATATAAAAAAGTGTTTTCTTGTTAATACACAATCCTAAATATTTTTTTTAAGGTGTAACGGATATTTGTATCCGACTAGATGAAAAACCTTAGACAATAATTGAAGATTTTAGTCAAATATTATCTGCTTAACATTTGTGCATTATGCAATAAATAATCTTTCTGAGACAAGGGAAGTCATTAAGGGACATTGGGAGTCTAAGTGCCACCATAGACAATGCCCATCAGATTCTTTCAGGCAAAACATTGGCTCTCTGCTATAATTTTTCCACATTCATACAACAACCGCAGTCAATGAGTCTAGCCTTGTACATCCACAAGTAAACTGACGCACACCAACGCACGCCCCACTCGTAAGAGGCGTGCAGAAAGCTCACACACGCACACAGCCAAGTAGCCGGCGCCCTAAGCTGTGGTCAGTACTGACGCAAACTGTGTGACGGACACACGAAATAAAAGCTGAAAACGTAACGAAAAACTGACAAATATAAACAATTGTTTTGCGATCGCGACACACACGCGATAAGTCGAGAATGACGTGTTTAACACGTATGTAAATGCGCGTATGTGCTACTTTATGATCATCTGTCAAATACATGTGACGTTTCGGATCTGGAATGTAAACAAAAGTTTGGTATTTTTAAAATGCGAGTTACGTTATGAACTTTAGCATGTAAAGTTGGTCGTTAAGTGTACGGGAATTGTTTGGATTATAATCTAATGAGTAAGTACCTTTATTGAGTTTAAACTTTCTCAAAATATCTGACGAGTGACTCAAAGGGATATCGAAAACTTTGATAATTATGAAAGTACTGTTAAAGTTACCTGTAGGTTTACTTGCATATGCTTAAGTCGGATGAAGATTTCAACTTTACATTGATATAAAATACCCTAACAGATTACCTATATAAATATTGAAAATATTATTGGATAATATTTTAGCGAGAATGGAGAATATTAAAACGTTATAGTGGAGAATAATGATAAGACTTTTTGTACCCGGAGTAGTATAATAGAGTAAGGTAATCAGTGATTCTTCATTTGCGAAGAACGTGGTAATCCCATAGCCACGCGACTAATCCATAAGGGTGACGTCCGACTGCATGGTACCAAGTTCATTTGTAGGGTTGCCACAACGATGAAACTTAGCATTGTAATGCATCTATTGTATTGCTATAAAATTATAGTAACTGTACATAGTCGTAGCTAGCGCTAGACTGTGGCCTATACCCCACACATTGTAAGAACCAAGCCCGACAGTGGGATGGTTGTGGGCAACAATAATGACTATAAAGTATTTTTAATATATTTTTATATTTAATTTACAAATAATTAAATTTGATTTGTTTATTATTATTGCGGAAACTTACTCATTAAGAAGTTTTATGTAGATCTACAGATTCAACACGCAGAAGAGACTTTTAAACTAAGTGTCATCGTTATGTCACCTTCCTCGATAGTGTTATATTATTATTGCTAAATAAACAACAATATATTTAGATAATTTCTTCCGTAATAAACAAAAAATATCCAAAATATCCATTATTGCACATGTCGTCCCCATTACAATTTAACCAACTACAATGAGTTGACAACCCTATCAGCTGACTAGTGTGTACACACATTAGAATGCACGTGTGTGTGCGTGCTCCCCTATCACATCAGCGACACCCTGTCCGCCTATAATTGCATTCCACTAAAATATGGCTATTGAGTTTATCTTAGCGCACAATAGCTCTTGTCTGCGGGTTTGTCCGCATTTTAAATATACATTATTTTTTCTAAGTTTTTCCATTAATTTTAAAACTTTCTTTGTACATTTGTTCGCAATATCGAAGCTAGGGTTACCACTTTAGTTTTATTTCACTTTCTATAAATTAGTGCTTGACCACTATCCCGCCTGATGGTAAGCGGCGAAATGATCTTAGGTGTAACAACGCACCAATTTAGTAATAGCCTTTTCACTCCTGACTTGAAGACACATTATAATCGAACGGAACACTGACACTGTCAACTTATTCCAGTCCTTATTTGGAGGCATATGATATGTGTTTGTTTTACGGTCATGTTTTATTTGTGATGATTAATGTTTTTCATGCTGTGATATTATATCTCTATTACGTACTCATTACTCTGAAACACTTCTTTGGAAGCATTTCAACTCTACTACTCAGTTTGTTTCTTCGGTAGCATTCTTCATCAGGGACTTTAGGTGACAGAAGATAAGATGAGCAGTTTGACAATATATTAAATATAAATTATTAAAAAACTAAAATAATAAAAATCTTGAATCTATGTATTTAGCATTGGACTTTGTTTGGGTGAAATCCAGCTAAAAGTACCACTTCCTCTTACTGTACGGAACTGAAATTTCGGATATTTCTTGACTTTGGAGATTATTTGTACTATGGTGATCAGAAAACTGATAAACATACATATTCATATATTTTTAGATACATACTTAAATATATATTTACATCCAGACACACAGATCAAACATTCCTGCTCATCACAAGACCTGGGTGAGAACGAATCCACGACCCACGGTGTAGCAGTCAGGTGCACTAACCACTAGACCAACCGGCCTGTAATTATACCTAGTTGATTGTAATAAATAATTCGAAAACAAATCATTTCATCGAGACGTGTTTATACGTTGGCTGTTTGAAACGAACTAAATAAAAATACCGTCCCACATTTCAAGTGAGCCGGTATAGAGACATTTTATATGTGACCCGACATCAAGTTTTATTGATCAAAGGATAAAACCGTTTTATCCTTGCCAAAAACCTTGTATAAAATAGTCATATCATCTATTAACGAAACGCTCGAGATAGAACTGTAGCACTTAAGAGCCCTCGACGAGTCGCTGGTTAATTTCTTAAGGAACACACACGCAGCGGGATGAAATTAAGAAAACATTCCACACATTAAGAGAATTATACATATATATGTATATGTACTTTTACGGCGTTTGTCTATGATGTTGGTTGTGTTTAGCTTTGTTTGACTGGTCTGTTTAGTGGTTAAACTTGTCATGGTCAAACAGGTCATGGGTTCGATTATTGTTGTCTTTTAGTAATAATTGGCTTCATCGTCATCATTATCATCATCAGCAGCTTTTGGAGCTTTTTTATCATTATCGTTGTTGCTCATTTTATAATGAATTTTGAAATTTTGTATGTAAAGTTAAGTGAAATTTTGGTTCGTTCAATGTTGTTTTGTTCATTTCATATTGGTTCCTAAGTTGGTATAAAAATAAATGGTTATTTTTCGATACAAATATCAATGTTTTTCTCAACAACTTTGACAAAGTGTGTATATTTTGACAAAGTTTGTCGACTTTGATAAAGTATGTAGACTCTGGCAAAGTGTATAGAAATTTACAAAAAATATCGAATCACCTCTTGAAATACGATCCTTTCTTCTTAAGTTATTTTGTTATTTGTTTTGTTTGTATCACAAACTCACTGTAACTTCGCATACAAACTACTTAGCAAATTAATAACAATAAAACGAATGTCATATGATAACATATAGGGAAAAACAAATATTATCTCCCATAGCTATATTTTCCCAAAGAAAACTTAAGCGCCGTCTTAGCGTCCAGCCACGAAAGCAATAAAGAGCGCAAGGTTCACGTTCATTAATTAGCCCCTAATATCTCCCTCTCACTCACACTCCAGCTAAGTATTTGTAAATGAGTTCACCTCTCGCTCGCACTAGCTTTGCGCAAAAATTAACCCCTACATACTTTTGTAACTCTCACACCGAACGAATGCATATGCACATATTTGATCGTCGCCAAAAAGTCGCAAGTGGCATTTCGTATTCGGGAAAATTGGAGTTAATTACATCCTAAATAAGACATAGTTTCCCTTAATGCCTTTTTGTTGTTTGGTACCCGACCTTCGGTCACGTGTGGTTAGTTTCCTATCCTCGTGCAATAAATCTTGTACTCGTCGTAATTACTGTGTTCTTGTCTGTTGTCTGTTTTCATTAGACGGGACATAGTTGTTTTTCATTTGAAACATTCCAACCGAGTGCCCTGTTAAGAATTGCAGTTTTAGGAACTATCTATGAATTTTAAACAAAATTATGTAATCATTTTCATTCACCGAAGCGTAGTGAACAAAATTCATACATATTTTCGTTCGAGCTGAAGTTCAATTTCAAGAAGTTTGGGAAATTACGACTACATACAGGTAACATATTTTATTTCAATCAAAAAGAAAGGAATATTCTAAATGTTACTGAATCTACTTCAATATTTGTTATACAGTAGAACCAGGAACACAATTTTAATGAAATTATGTCATTAAACCTTAAAGTTAACTTTTAATAATAGTATACTTGACCTTTTGTGAATTAATATGTATAAATGTTGGAAACATTTGTATTAATTTTTTTTGTTATTGTGAATTTATTAGACTTTTTTTACTAACCATATGACATCATTTAAAATATATCTTTATTAATTGACTAACACTTTGACATTTTATTGATATTATGCGAATTCATTTAATTTCTGACATGTTCATTGTTTTCTGTCATCATTACCTACACTAACGAATTGGGATATTCAGTAATGTTAGATATAGCTGCATTATAATAATAAATAAATAGATAAATAAATCAGATTAATAGTTTATATCATGTAGCTGGAAAAAGTAAATTAAATTATTAAAATAAATTATTGTTATTACACAAATTATTAGTATTAAACAATAAAAACGTCTATATATACATATTGATTAACATTAGTATTAATACCGGGAGAATTTATTTGTATGTGTATTTTAAATTAAATAATACCACAATGTATATAAAACGATTTAAATAATTAATTTGCCGTTAAAAATTTCAAACAGCAAAATATTCATTAGGTGACAACCCTAAAAACGCCATTGTAAGCGAAATGCAAATGACATCGGCGCACCAAACCCTTGTTACGTTACACTTTACATTACACGTTCTTCCTAGAACTGTAAATATTGTAACATGTCACAGTCAATCATTAACATCACATATATCTAACTCCATTCATGCTCTCAGTACAGATAGTACTGAGTTGTATCGTTTCGAGGACAACCTCGATAGATTTCGTTTCATCCTTCTCACTGACACGCGAGCTCATTTGCGTACGAAAAACCCAATTTTAAATCACACCCCTAAAAATACCATTTCAAAAATGTTACACAAAACTTTTTAATCTGTGATCGATGTTTTTTGACAGATTATAAAATGAGAATACAGTTAAATGATATGAAGGCGAGTTCATGCATCCCTGTCGCTCAAGTTGGGCGGCGGCGCAGGCCTGGGCGGGCGGTATGCAAATCCTTCGCGGTGGCATTGAGTCTGTGTGAGTAGCTCGTACCATTGGCCGCACTAGAACGACTAACTTCGCCACCAGTCACGGTTGTTTTTTCGCTCCGTTCCTAATTAACTTCCGTATATTCTTGAAGTAACTTTTCTCATCTCGTTCCCCTATTTCTGTTTGTTACGGCTAACGGTTATTATGTGAAATACGTGCGTGTGTGATATGCAAAAATGCGCCATAGATCACTTCACGTGATCCCTCAGTGTTTATTTTGAAATGCAAGTCGACGTAATGTATGTAAATACGTCTTTTTACTAATCAGCATTTAAGGGTTAAATTGTGTTTTAAGTGCCACAATGTTTTTAAGTGATTTCTAAAAACCCTGAGCTAACGAACGCCATAATCGAGACCGGTGTAACTTTGGCAAAATGTTACATTTATTGCTTAAAAAGTGAGATTTTACGAGCTTTAAAAATAAATTACTCGACTCGAACGGGTTAAATCGCAGTTTCGGAGAGTTTGTGCGTGAATTGTGAATATTTTATGTCCGATTAGTGTACACCAAAGATAAATAAATCGTTTAAATATCTTTAATGTGATATCTTATCGAAAATTATCGTCCTGAACTCCTTAAAGCCTTATATTTGTTTGTGTGTTTCCCACGTACAACTGACATAAATTCTAATTTCAAATAATATCTGTCATACATTTCTGTTATTAAGATAAGATTTTGAACATGTCATTAAAATAATAACCATAAATTAAATAAATAATATTGTTATTTGAATATCAGAACAACTTTAAAAATCAAACAATGAATCCACAAAACAAATCGCAAACTATTAAAATAGAATTACCATTTATAAGCAAAACAACAAAATATCGAAATAAATATAATAAAATGTGCGAAATTGACTATGGAATAATCCTTTATTTTATGGCAACATCAAATAAATTTAATTGCTTTTGACAGACAGGCAGACCGGGTGTGGTCAGCTCAAAATTGAACATTGACAGCAATATATTTTTATAGTTGTTTGAGGTTTTTTTGGAGCAATTTATATTACCGGCGGCGCAGGGATTAGAAAGTTTATGTGCGAAAGATGCGATATCGTAAATTATGTTCGCGAGTTACCTTCGAAACAGCCAATTTTAATTAGTCTCCATTGATTTATAACCTATCAAAGCAAGGGTTATTGAACTACACGAGTCAGTCGATTAAAATCGGGTACAATTTTAAACATGTTTTGGAATTAAAACTGTCGCATACTGGGCTCGAATGTCCTCTCTGTGAGGAGTACAGGCCATAGCCCCTTTATCTGGATTGATAGACTTCACACACCTTCGAGACCTCACGGAATAGTCAGGGTTTCAGAATGTTCTCCTTCGCCTGAGCAAGTACAAATCAATTCATATTGCATTGTAATGCAGGATGCTATGAGATGCGTGAAGGATTAGAACCGAGGCCCATTCACGATCACATTAAAACCTTAGTCTCTTCATCATTAACATACCAAAAATGTTTTCTCTCCTTTTATTGTTGATCTATATGGCTCGGAGACAGTGATTTGTTTCTGTTGGTGGGAGTTCGTATTTAGGGCAATGACAAATTCTTTTGTTAATTACGTGGGTGTTACATTGTTACGAGAACGGAAAGGCACACTTTTTCTTCGCCTTTTTGATAGAGACGTCTTCTAATGTTGAGATAATTCATTCGATTTTATTTATTGTTTGACATTGCTCGTTTTAATTTATTGTACGATTCGACGTTACGTTGCCGGCATTCGATGTATTTGGTATGGATTAATAGTAACAATATCTTGCAACAGTGTTGTTTTAGAATTTGATAATTAAAAAATTATTTTGTTTTATTTGACGGTTAAAAAGAAACATTACATTATTTCAATTATTCATTAACATTTTTAACACGCACAGTTTTTATAACATAAACATTTGATGTTTTTAAACTGTAATGTACTCATCATTGTATTTATGGTCCCGTTAATACTATACGCTAATCGTGAGCACTGTTGCAGGTTTAAAATATTGTTCACGATGATGAAAACAAACATATCTCAAATGAGTTGTGACGGATCTAATATAACGATTCCTTATTTTCAAAACCCCACCCCTAACAAAAGATCTTAATACAAAATACAATAATATATTTTCATATTATTTAACTCTTTAAGTACCTTAGTTAAAAGGCAATCGTGCGCTCCCAAGACGGTTTCATATAAAATTTATCGATAAAATGCAGGCCCTGTATAATGTTCTTTCGATAATAAAATAATAAAACAAAAACGGCCAGGCGACGAAAAGTATCCGGAATGCATTTTTGCATACACAATACGCTTTTGTTTAGAGAAAGTATTTCACATTTTAACCTCCTGAGTGATTTATTTTTATATGATTTATATGTATGATTTATATTGCCGATGTCGTGCCTCAGGAACTTTCTTACACTGGAATGTAACATATGATTCATTGTGATTTTAAAACAAATATTTAAAGCTTCAACGATTTATCAATTCGAATATCTTAATCGAATTTAAAATTTGAAATTCGAAGCGAATGAGTAGCGTTTTTCGAAGACAATTAATTATTTGATAACATTAAATAATAATGTTATTATTTGTTTTATAAAAATAACATTTTTTTTTCAAAAAAAGAACAATTAAAATTCTTTCCTTAAATTACTTGGAAGATCTTTTTTAGTTTTTTAAGGTACTGGAGCAAAATTTTATGTTTTTTTCTTAATTTTCAGTAACTAATTGATGATTAACTTCTAATTAGCAGTGTTATATGTGTAAATAGACATTAATGAATGACTGTTAAGTGGAACAAAGTCGGATGGCTGAGTTAATATGTGCGACTTCTGTACATTTAAAGGTAGGTACTGGATTTATTACTTTTAAACTGTAAGTTGTAGGGTAGCTAGTGGGGACTGCGAAGGATCCCGGGTTCGATTCCCAGGGTAAACATGATAAAGTAATGATGAATGTTTGTTCTTGGGTCATGTTTGGTTTATCGATGCTACCTGTAACAAATGGAATTTTAGTGAAATAATATGAATTGACTTTATTATTATTTTTAAATACTAATATAAAAACATAAAAATAATTAATTTACTAAGCGACATTTAAGAAATTTTACAGCAAAAACAAGTGAATTTAAAATATTTAAAATTATTTTTTGTTTTTGTAGATGATTAAAGATCCATTAGTAAGATAACTAATTTTAAGAAAAAAAACGTTTTTTTTCTTTTTTCCAAATATTTGAAGTATTTAGTAAATGTAGGATTATTTTGTATTGCGTTTCTACCGTCGATTCGAATCTAGATATTCTGTTTATCACCTTGAAAAAAATATATAAATTTCCAATATATTTCAATCAATAGATTTAATTAGTGCCATTAAATAGTAAACGGGATTCACTCAACATATTGGCTGCACGCGACGTCCAGTCCATCCCCTGTCTGATAAGAAGGTTCTAGAAAGCTAATTTAATTAAATCTTAATCTTAATTAGAATAAAGTCTTTCTTTACTATTAGATACTGTGGATATATTGGCGCTATCGTTTAATGGTTACTTAAAACGGTACTTAGTAGAGAATGTCTATTATGAATCTAAGAAGTAGTTTAAAAAACAATTAAATGTCTATGAGTGGGTATAAGTGGCCACAGTTTTACTGAATGACTGATCACCTAAAGATGACAAAAGGTCCGCTGGATTCAAAAGCGGGTTCAAGTGGCGAAATTGTTGGCCTGTGGCAGTGGATATCTGAAGACTTTGACAGGCCGGTTGGTGGTGGTTAACGAACCTGACTGCTATACCGAAGGTCGTGGGTTCGATTCCCACCCAGGCCAAACTTTTCTGTGATGAACAGGAATGTATATTCTGTGTGTCTGGATGTAAATATCTATACATATGTATTTAAAATACATATGTTTATCAGTTGTCTGATCACCATAGCTTACGCTTAGTTTGGGGTCAGATGTCCGTGTGTAAGTTGTTCAATATAAAAAAAACTGGTGGATGAATGAGTAATTAGTGGCTTCAACCGTGGCCAACTACTGGTCTCTTACTCCACGCTGCTCCACTGTGGATTGACGGATGCCCTTACCTAAAGTAACGTGGGGTTAATATTCTAAGTAATTTCGTAAATGTTTTATAATAACACACATATTATTTGTATTAAAATGTTCCTGTTAATAATGTTCAAGTGTTGTATTTACTTAAGTTTGCATTATACGCTATGGATGTTTCTAAGTCGATTTACTAAACAGATTTTTTTATTAAAAAATCGATACGAAAAATTCACATAGAACAAGCATTGAAAATCCGTAACATTTGACAAAAATGTGATGTGTTTGACAAAATCACCCATAATATATAATAATATGACGCGTTGGACAAACGTTGTAATAAGCGTACAATAATGTGATTAATTTAACAAAGTCATCCTAAAATATAAACTCTCTCAAACTCTCACGAAATGCAAAAGAATACAACGCGATTCACAAACATATTCTTAACAAGCGAACATACTAGCATACATTTTCGCCAAAATAATTACTAAACAAATAATTATAATTAGAGGCGACAGTAATTATTATTCATAAATCGAACAGACACAGTAATCGGTACGCCATCTTGCTAGCGGGGGCCAAATGTTTCCGCTTTAATTTCTTTGTAATTTGGAATATCCGGCCTGAACCAATCCGTCAGTCAGTGGTCCGTAATTATATTATTTCGGCGATAAATTATCGAATTTTGAGTACAGGAGTTAAATTTAAAAATTAAATTTTAAATTTTGTTTAACTCTTGTAGCTGCTAATGTAAAGTTTGACGACATTGATTAGTAATGCTTAAATGAAAAATACCTAACTTAAGAAATAAATTGTAATGAGACTGTAAATTGGTTTTTTTATTTGACATAATATATATATATTTCACATAATATATATTTGACATAACATTGACTCCATAAGACAACCAGCGATTTACAGCTTTTATTTTATTCATTTTTAAATAAATACATCCCGATAATACTTCATTTCGCATTTTTATACTAAAAGCAGTCAAACAAGAAAACAGGTCACCTGATTCATCACCTCCCAGGCTCAAGAATTGCATTATTTAAGAAACCGTGACCAAAAATTATACCAACGGATCCCAGAAAAACCAGCAACATATCCCTTCAGGATAACTGATAGAAGATTAGGTAGGAGGATTTCTAAAGAAAGAGAGAACGGGAAAGAGATTTAAAGAGAAGTGAACTAAGTGAAAGAAGAAGAAAAATGGCTTTTTAAGTAACGACCAAAACGTATATAAAAACCGCATACAAAACTTATTGTATAATTCTACGGCCGACTCGAAAATAAAAGCCGTAGTTATTCACGCTAAAACAGAGATCCCTAGTACCTTACAAGAAATCCATCACCACTGGTATATATGATATATACCACTGGTATATATGATATATACCACTGGTACATATGATATATACCAGTACAATTACATACCTCTTTCTAGACTGTCTCTTCTTGTAGATACTTGGCGCCATAGGTAGGTTGGTTTCGACTCCAAGAAAGTTGAACTACCATTCAAGACAGATGATAAACAGGAAGACCTCACCAGACCTGGTACCACGCTCGCGTGCCCTAGACACATAGAAACAAGTCTTTATTCAATCTCGTGAATCGATACCGACTGATTCGATTAATTTCGTTGGAAATTAACGTGGCGGGCAGCGGGGTAACGGACGCGGTTGCCATGGCAACGCGCCCCATACTCACTAATTACACCACACTGATTGCTTTTCACTTTTTTTACCCCACGAGAAGATGCCACCCCTCAGTAGTGTTTCGGGTTTATCGATCGAAGGTAATTATTAATAGTTAGTGAATTTAACGAGTTCACTAGATATACATATAAATATATTGCTCTTTTATTCTATAGCCGTCTCATCAGTGTAATAATAATGAATAAATATCTTTGGACAATTCACACACGGCCATCTGACCCTAAACTAAGCGTTAGCTTGTACTATGGTGATTAGACATGATAAACATAAATATATAGTTTTAAATACGTACATATATAGATATTTACACCCAGACACACAGAACAGACACTCCTGCTCATCACTGAAAAATGTTAACTGGGTGGGATCGAACCCAATACCTTCTGTGTAGCAGTCCGAATGTGTCAAAATAACAGTATAAAGTAGTGTGATGTGTGTAATGATTTTATAACAAAATTGTGACAAAACAAGACTGGTTCGTTTACAACTTTCGTACGATTGAGAAAAACGGGCTATACCAATGTTATACGATTCTCAAATTATTATTAGATTACCAGTACTTCTCAAACTTCTTTTGCAATAATGGCGACTTTTTCCATATTGTAGATCTATTGAGTTAATCTGAAGGCTAAATCAAGCTACTAACAGCTAAGGTTTGTGCCTAGGAGGCGTAAAGGTGCCGGTACCAATTGGTATGGTTAAACAGCATCCAATGAGCTATGTCAGAGGCTCTCGGCATGAAAACTTCTCACAGTTAGCCTCGTGATTATGAAAGCGTTTACTTATTTATACTCGATGCAAATTCGATCTGGAATTTTTATCATACAAAATCGTCAAGTTTGTATAGGAAAAAATCCAAATCGAATTTGCTCTGGATATAGGTTAAATTAGAGGTTGGTTAAGAAAAAACAAAAGTTTGACAAATATTTGTTAAGTTGGTAGACAAGACTAATACGTAACTGTTCTAACAAGAATATGACATATTTAAACAATATTTTTATTTTTATATAAATAAAACAAAAAAAAAATAATAAAAAAAAACTTTAAGACACCGTAGCAATAAACAGTGCGAATTTCAACAACATTCAAAATTTAAAAAAAAAGAATGCAGTTCGAATAAGGAATCGTGCACAATGACTGCGCATTCCAATTTGATGACGTCACTGCGATCGATTAAAGGAAACGGGTCATTACACTGTTTTTATTCGTCACACTGATTAATCAAGTGATTAATTATACAGTTTGTATCGGGCCGCTTTTTTGTACCCTCCGCTGATTCAAGGCACCCGTTGTTACAACAAAACAACCTTTGTAAGTAAAAAGTAAATTAAGGTAAGGCAAAGAATAAAAAGACAATAAATAAAGAATTTGATTTTGAAGGTGAATTCTTAAGTGAAGGAATTGTGCGTAATGTATACAAACAATTTGTTATTTATGTATATTGAGGATATTGCAAAAAATATTTACTGATTTTTCTTATTGAATTTATTTACCAATTTTTTATTGATTTGATATAAACTCAACTATACACATATATACAATATGTAGATAACATTTGGTCTCGTGTCTTTTACTCGAAGTTTCTATGATAATAAAATTTTATAAAACTTAAATCTAGAAAAGTTATACTTCTGTAATTATTATACTACCTGATTTAGTAAACTAACTCAGTTAACAGTTTTAATATTTATAACCAAAGCAAGATTTCAAACGCTTTTCATCTAGCTTGAGAAGAAACGAGAAAGATGTTATATTATAAAAGCAAATTAATTAACAATGGGTTCTAAAACCAAAATACCAAAAATCTATTTTTAATGGATTAAAGTAAATAATAATCACCTAGAAATTTCTAAAAAAATCACAGCTTATAGTATAATATTTCAATAAAATTAAACGTACCTACACGTATGTTTAATAACAGTCACGTACAAACGGTCATAATAACATTTATTGGCAGACGGAATCACTTAACCGAACCTAAACTTTAAAAACATAAGATATCTTTAAAAACTACATTAATTGTTGTGATGATTAAAAATCTTTTCAATTAAAACTTCAGAACCCTCTCTAAGTACAAAAAGAACAATGAAAGATATTTAAAAAATTTCGTCAGAACAGATATCTACTAAAAAAACTTTCACAAGAAAGGCTATAATATAACTGTAACCCTTTATCAATATAACATACTTAATACCACCTTAAAACACTACCATATTAAATACTAACAATATAACACATCTAACAACACATACCAACATAACAGATCGATTTATTCGCGAGTCCAGCTGACCATTGATCTGATAGCCCTGACCTTGCGCAACACACGCAGCGTGTACCGTGTGCACTCGCCTTTATACCGCTCGGAACTTGTCAAAATGACTGACATAATCTTGAATGTTATTGTTCAGAATAGTGACATTACTTTATTCTGTACGGATCATTGATGTCTAGGTATTTAAAACGAAATCACAAATATTTTAAACTGGTAAATACTGTTATTCCTTAAATGATTTTCTAGCTGAACAATTAAGGAAAACCGTCATAAGTCCTGTGATTGTATAATTTTATTAAATTATTTTTTTGTATAATTAATATTAATGTCTAATGTGACACTTCTATTAATTTTTTAAATATGTTTTTCCAGTTATAGCGGTAACACTTGTATATTATTAGGTATGACCTTTTTTTACCTCTTTATTTCCACAATATAGATGATTTGGTTTGAGTTTGTAATCTTTAGACGTGACCTGTAGTGATGTGCCTGCGAAGTAAGTCTAAACACCAGCAGATATTTACTTGTTCGTAGACCAAAACATTTATTTATTAAAAAGAAACCTGAAACGATAACTTAAAATAAAAATATTACTAGTCATACAAAAGCTAATCGGACAAGAAAAGCGAATTAATTGATTATAGCGTACAAGCCTTTCACCTTAGGTTCTAATTCTAGGTAATCTGGTTGGCCCTTATAAAATCTCCGAACGATTAACATTCAAACAATCACAATAGCTGAATAACACGCGAACAGCTCACGTAACTGTAGCTAATACATCTGCCTACCGATACTGGTATTGATTTCAGGTCACCAGCTCACCAGCTCAATAGTTCACAAGTCAAAAGTTCAAATAAAATATTGTATGAAAATTCACTATTTGGCAAATTGCTCGGTAAGGCGTCTATGAATATTATTACTAGGTTATATTACTGCTCTAACAATAAAAGATTTATTTTTCTATTAGATTTTTTAAAGAACATTGTAAAACGAATTATTATTGTAAGAGTTGATTAAAAAAAAACTACAAACTCTTTAGTACGTCACCAATAAGGGGTTCTCGCGATATATGATTTTCAGACCGCTATTTTGACCAAAAATAATGTACGATACTTCATATACGAAATAATATACTATGATATTAATTATAACTTTAAGGAATTATAATTCCATAAGGCCCGCGTCGCTAGCTGCAGCCCTATTGCTTGAGTCAGCGACTCATCATGATCTGGCTTGGGACTCGAGAGCCAGTTCTTTTTCTTAGTTCATTTATCGACTACTTGCTTCTCTTGTGTATTTTGTTCCGATCACCGAAAGCTATTTCCATAAAAAAAATTATATCAAACTCGAATTTGTAATCTAATTGTAATATAATTCCGTTTCAAATAAAATAGCTTTATGATTCACATAAAGATGAAGTATGCGTTATTAAAATAACTGAATACAAGGCTTTAATCTTTATTAAGCTGAAACAAATACAAATCTGTTATAAGTGACCTACTACTCCTTATTCCAATTCCTAATACTAACGCATTCGTACGCTTCTTATCTAATTCAATAATCGACAAAAATTTAAAAATCAATTTCTTACACGCGTTCAGTTGAATGTCACATTTGATCAAATCTAGATCGTGAGTCACTTGTCACAAGTGACATTACACAAATGAACGTCACTAAACACAACACGAGCTGATACTACATGCACTCGCACCACAATTAGTGAAACGGTTCTATATTGTTAATGAGGGTGGTGTGGGGGTGTTATCTACTCGAGCTTTTGTGTTCTTTTCTATAGATCAGTATTGATTGTTTAGTCGATACTTGGTCGCCGCTCTTTAATTATAGGGGCTAACTGGCTAACAGCGAACACCTCACTTGACACAATAATGGCGTCTATAAAGCGACGGTTATAATTTTCTATAATTATTCATTTGAACACGACAAAGTTTCGACAGTTACGAGACCCATTAAATTTTAATTTGTAGCGTGTTGTGTTTTGTGATTAGTTTTTAAAGTATGCCTTATGGGCTATGGTTTAATATTTTTGTTATTAGTGACATTTTACGTTATAAATGCTTTTATGTTGCTATTACTAAGATATTGTTAATTCCTTATGAAGCTAGTTTTAAAATAAATTTATTAAGATTTAAAAAAATAAATAAATATCTGTGGATTTATACGTATTTGTCACTAGTTCTCATCATCACAAGCCATCACTATTTAAACTTTTGTGTCTGTATATGCTTTCACAATATAAAGCATGAACAGTACAGATAATTTTATCATTTACAAGAACACCACAGAAGAGCTACACTTGTGTATCTACATTCTGTCAGTTCTTCTAGTTAAGTATCATTTTTAGTTTCAAGCTTTCTTCCCTTAACAATTATCATACGAAGCAATGACATCAGACCTCCAAACCTGTTTTAAAAAAATGCGTCTAAAGTAAGATGTGAAAATGAAGTCACTCGGTCAACAGAAAACATTTTCTTTCCAATAAGACACCAGTTTTGCATGGAACAGACATGTGAAGAGACGGCCGGTACTTCACTGATTAATAAGATGGGGTTGTAAGCAAGGGGTACCACCACCCCACGCGGGCACCCTCGCGCCTTACCCACAAAACAAAAAAAATGTGACTCATCAACCCACACCAAGAAATAACAACTCACACTAACAAGAAAACGATAACGTATTATAAACCAATCTAGAATTCAAATTATAGACCATAACATAACGGAAAAAGGTTCCA
>DWJZ01003617.1:0-16714 GCA_018249125.1 Asbolis capucinus
AACAGACCAATTTAAATGAAATTAAGCATGTTTGTGGCTTATGTAAGCACAATGGTTATGGGATTCTTTTTATCCCAGAAAATTGCTTTGTTCCCGTGGGATAATAGGTTAAAATTAGTATGGCAACTCTGAAACCACTGCACAACTCTTCTTCCGAAGGAAAGCGAGGCCAATTTCTAGTTTATAACAATTTTGTTTGTGCTTCCTATGTAGAACTAAGTATATTGAAGAGATTTAATTTTTTAATTAATTAAATATGCAAAAATGTACTTCGTGTTAACTGCAACTAAGTTTTTTTCATACTGTGTAACATCTATCATATTCTAGTGCTGTACATTACATCTACAACATTCACAAATTCACAAATAAATTGATCTTGACAACGCACGCATAATGCGTATACATATAATACATACATTATTTTACGTATAGATACGTATACATACAAATATATACTATACTAAAGCATTATTTTTAATGATTGCGAGTAAGAATACCATGCAACAGATAAGGTTTTCATGATTTTTAGTAAGAATTCTTGTTATCTTTACTAATATCAACACTATTACTTGAAATCGCAATAAACTATTCTATTTCTGGTAAGACACGGGAGAAAAAGAGAGAAGCACGATACGGGAAAATTTCTAAGGCAATTTTTGTGGTGAACTATGCATCTTGTATATTTTTGAAGTCTTTTTTGACTTTCGTTCCACTTAACGTGTAACGAAACATAGATCACATGGAAAGAAAGCGTTATCTCTATTTAAATCCCAGACAGTGCCTAATACAAAAAGAACGCAGCATTATTTTAATGTCAACACATGTCAATACATCAGTAACTCTTGTTAAAGGAATTTTTAAACTACCTGTAAATTATTTTCATTTCCTACTACTCTCGATTTGTTTTACTTTTTCTACATCACATACGACTAGTTCAGGAACAGTATACAACATTCTTACTTCGTGAACTACGTAACTGCTGGCAATAAACTACCCCCTACCCTACCCTAAAATATTTTAAATAACCCCCAAAATATATCTTTTTCCAACTACCCACGACTTTCTTTTACTTTTTTCTACATCACATGCGTTGCCTAGTTCAACAACTGTACAGCATTCTTATATCTTGATCTCACTAACCCCTGTTACCTGGTGTTGAGGGTAGATGGCGACTGTCAGATGATTGCGGGTATCGTCGTTCTTTTCTTCGGAATCTGAGTCTGATACGTGTTCGACATCTTCTACGCGCGCATCCCGCATGTTGATCTGGCCTGTTGGGTTCTGAAAAGTTACACAAATACATAATTTTTATAATTTTGTATTTAAAAGCCCAAGCACATAGTTCAAAAATAAACTATCAAAATAGTAGGGCACTACCGCGGCTTTCTGCGTGGTGTATTGATAAAAAGTAGTCTATGTGTAATTTCAAACTACAATTTGTCCATCCATCAATACATTCTCACAAACTGTGACATCCAACCACCTATAAGATTTAAGAACACAACCTTTAATGTTAGAGCCCTAATACGGAAAATCACATAAAAATTCATAATTTTATTGTAAACAGTTTGCGAGCTCCCTTATCTAAAGCCAATTTTGAACTTATTATCAGGTCATGCTTACAATAAAAATGTATTGTTATCAGGACCGAAGAAGGTTTATGCAAAATTTCAGCTCCGTAGTGTAAGAGTGTGAATAAGCTTACAAGATTTGACTCGAACAAACCAATAAAATATTATTCTAATAGAAACATACACTGGAAGTTAAATAAAGGCTTGTATATAAAAATATGACAATTTTAAACATTCTTTGCAGAAGTGAGGCCTGTTAGTGTGTCCTAGATGGTAGTTACCAGAAAAACCGGTTACCAGAAAAAAATTGTTATTGTGGCATAACTGTAACAATTAGGAAAATGGTGTCGCGGGCTTATTTGTAGATACTGATGTCCTTTGTAAAACTGTAGTACATCACTTTGCTCTATTGTAAATAGTTTCCGCAAAGTACGTGATATAAGGAGAGATTTTTTTATCACTTTTGATTACACCATCATAGTTTTCATACGGATCCCTAACGTTTTTGAAAATATTTTATAGCCTATTTTCACCACATTGTAGAATTGTAATGGTTTACGATTTTTTTAAATCGTCCCAGTAGTTTCGGAGTATATTCGCCTCAAACAATCAATAACATCTCTCTTTTAATCATTAGTATATATAAAAAAAAAAAATTCACCTGGTCTCCCGGCGACTTAAAGTACAGGAACATCTTCCCCAACAGAACGCACCAGCTCTTCTTGGCGTGACCATTCTTCACCTTGGTTAACCAGCCTTGGATGGTGGGCTTATTGTCTTCCTTGCTCAAGAGAAGTTTCGTTGCGTTCCGTCTTTGAACATTCTGGAAGATAAGTATTTTTTCTTCATTATAAGCACGCAAACAAGCTGACAGATCACTTGATGGTAAGTGGTCACCACAAATTGACATTAGCAACACCAGACTGGTGTGTCATTAAAGCTTTGCTTGTCAAGAAGGTAATGGTAGACCTTCCAATCAATAATATACTAGGAGGCGACACTCACACTGAAATTCAACACAAAATACTGTCAATATACACTTACAGGCTATTTGGTCTAGTGGTTACTGAACCTGACTGCTACACCGAAGGTCGTGGGTTAGATTCCCACCCAGGTCAAACTTTTCTGTGATAAGCAGGAATGTTTGATCTGTGTCTGGGCGTGAATATCTATATGAGTATGTATCTAAAAATATATACATATGTAGGTTTATCACTTGTCTGACCACCATAGCTAACGCGTAGTTTGGGATCAGATGGTCGAGTGTGAGTTGTCCAAAGTTACTTATATATAATATATTATTTATTCATTATATAGTATTGTGGAACATGTTTATCTGCTGTGTTGGCTATTTGAAAAGAACTAATTAAAACACCATGTTGTTCAATTCATTGCAATAGCCCACATTTCAACATTATTTTATCGAACAATGATGATAATTGTTTGATAATAAAGAAGAAGAAAAAGACTGCAAAACATGAGATCAAATTACCTGTAACACACGAATCCAGTCCTCCATAGTTGCAATGCTGTCGGCAGTGAGGTAGTAGGTACGACTCCCGGTGTAAATCTCGAAGGTTGCCGCGCCTTCGTTTCGGGATATCTTGCAGGCCTCTCCCAGGCCTATCTGTCCCTGCGGCTTCCGGGAGACCTCTGACTGGGACTTCCAATAGGATAGAGTCCCGTTTTTGAGCACGAACCTGGAATTATTAAATACAATTCAAGTCATTATTTTGTCATAAAATCAGTAGACAATCCTATGATTTATAATAACAACACAAACTTAAAACGATGTAATCCTTTTTAGGTCGGAAGAAAATAATGAAGGAGAAGAAACAAGAAAACGAAAAGAAGGGGATAAATGACCCCATACTCTTTTAAAAAATATTTACAAGCAACAAATATAACCTCCGGAGTACAAATGTCCTCCTTTACCGAAGTAACTGTTAATTTTGTAATATACACACACATAACTCAGCAGCAATAAGGAGAACTCAGTTCTCCTGTTCCGGAGCATCATTGCTTACGTTTAATATATCTCTTGTTCACCTCCTCTTCCTCCCAGTCTTCAGCTTGCTATCACTGTCTTCATTTAACTTCGATATATCAATCTTTCTCTTTTTTTATATGATAAAAAGGCACAAGGAGCAGAAGAGTCACCTGATGGTAAGTGTTCATCGCCGCTCATGGACATTAATGACACCAGACGGGGGTATTATCAACGTGTTGCCTGCCCAGAAGAAAGTAATAGACCCAGATAAGCGGGGAAGAAAATGAAACAAGGAAAGTGGTACATTGTTAATACAACTGGAATCAATAACGATAGTTACTGACCCCAGATACACCAACAACATACCACTTCAGGACGAGTGACAGAAGAAGAATGGTAGGATGACTGAAGGACGGAGTAAATAAGAGGAGAACTGGGTCTCATAACCCCTAGTCGGAACACGAAAACTCGTTTGGCGGCTGATTCAAGAGGGTGGTAGCCAGCCAGACGGGCTTCACGAAAAGATAATGATCCATATCAACCAGCAACCTCTCTCTCCTCTCTCGCTCTCCTCCCTCTCTCCCACTCTCCTTCCCTGTCCCTCACTCTCTCTCTGTGCCCGTCTCCCTGTCTCTCACTCACACTCACCATCTCTTCCTCCAGGTCTTGAGCTTCCCTCCCAGTTTGGCAAGGTGCCCGCTCTTCTCGAGCGCGTCGTGTCTCCGCGGCGAGTCCCTCGCACCGCTCCCCTCACACGACACCGCGTCCGGTGGGATCGCGTAGTCATCTGACATTCCCGACTCGAATGATGTATCTGGAATTATGAATTAAAGAATATGTTAGATTTTATTGATTTATTTTGATTTTATTATTATTTAATATTTAATCGCTGTTCTTAATTGTACGTTGCCGTCACCTATAATTGTCCTGGCACTAAAAATTATATTTTTAGCTTTTTATTAAGCTTTTGTGTACAGAAAGTTGGTGATTCAATAAATAAATAAATATGCTATTTTTCCAGATTCAACAAACCTAATGCCTTACAATCTCATATTTTAAGAGGAGACTCAAAAGCTCAGTGTTTTTCTTATAACATGTCTGCGTTCTGATAACATTGATTTTGATGATGACTGGAACGACAGTTGTGATAATCTCAACGTCCACCATTCTTGATGATGACTCACGATAATTATGATGAACTCATCATACCACCACTGCTGATGATTTCGATGACTATGTAAATAAAGATGGCGCTGAACTCATTCATCACTTTTGACCAAGATTATGATGATGACAAATGGAACATACCACTCACCTCTAGTCTTACTCTGTTTACTAGGCGACCCAGAACTAGACCGTTTAGCAGGACTCAGACTAGAACTGGTCTTCACACTCTTGGAAGGACTGCTCGCACTCAGGCTGGTGTCCGATGAGCTACACTGGCCATTAGTGTTCGTCAGAACAAGTCCGTGGCTGGAGGTCTGCTGCATTGAGGCTGGGAGTATACTTGTGAGGTTCACGTTGTTTATTGGTACTTGAGATGGATGACCTGGTGAAAAAGAAAAAGAAGCTTTATTAAAATACTAGGGTACGCCCGCTGCTTCGCCCGCGTGATATGTTGATGATGATGATACAATGTAGCCCATGTGTTATTTCTGACTATAACTTATATTTTTGCCAAATTTCATTCAAATCCATTCAGTAGTTTTTGTGTTAAAAAGTAACAAACATCTGTCCGGCTATCCATTTATCCGCACAAACTGTCGCATTAGTAATCTTAGAGGGTTCACATTACTCTTAAAAAAACTATCTATCCATAATAGTTTTCTTTTTCTTCTTTTTTCCTATACTTTAGTTATCTTTCCCATTCTTCTATCGCCCTGAAAAATTATGAGTATTGGCTCTTGCTTCAGCTGAATAAAAATAACGTAAACTTACCATAAGCAGGATTATGGTGTGATGGTGTATTGTGGATGGTGACCCCCATAGATTCCTCACCATCGGAAGAATCGTCTGAGGAGTCTCCGGTGAAGGGCATTGACCGGATCTGACTGGCTCGCTGAGAAATAATATTTAGTTAAGAGAACTGTAACACATTTTTAATCTTTTTTAGCTTAAGTACAATCGAAAAGTAAAATTTATGTCTGCACAAGCTTTTTTGTATTATACGCAGGCAAACAAGCTGATGGTAAGTGTAACTAAGGAATAATGTAGTACAATTCATGTTCACATACAATGATCTATGTTTACATTGCATACATGTTTAGATTGTTACATTGCATATATGTTGACATATAATAAACCATGTTTACATTGGTACATTGCATACATGTTTATATTGTTACATTCCATATATGTTTACATACAATGATACACCACCTATAACAAACATAATAAGGAAGAAGACACAAAATTACATTAACATCTCCAGGAGGGTTCAGATGAAGGATCTTGATTGACAAAATGATTGATTTTACAGTGTTTACACAAAATTCTGTTCGTATTGAGTTAAAATCTGACAATTGATCCCCTAAAATAGTTTTACTCTAGATTTTTTATTTACGTAGAATAAGTTAATGCTTAACTTAAATCCCACCTGATGGTGAGGGGCGATGAAGTCTAAGATGTTAGCTTTAACTTAGTAAATGCTTTTAATTAGTTGTTAATAACAATGTATCCATCCATCCATAATTCAAAAACAATAATATGTCTAAAACCATTCAAAATTTGTTGCATTCTGCTGCCTTAATCACGTCCCTTGTATCAGAATTAAATTCGCAAACACGAAAAAGACTTTTAAATAGAATGTTTATTAATTGAAGTGTGAGGGAGACAAGATACCACATACCCCTTTAACTGTAGCGTAGACAGGGACAGATATATCCTGGTAGCTCGTTGACTCGTGCATGGGGCGTGGACATGGCGGAGGGCTGAGCTCTTCTTCCACAGACTGCTGGAGACCATCGTCAGCCACCTATGAAGAAATAAAAAAAAATACTTCATATTAATAAAATCAAATTAAATATGCAACTCAATAACTACTTATTATATAAAGACAAGATTTATTAAAATATAAAAAAAAGCTTTAATTACAGAGCCCTAATATGAAGAAAATTTCATAACTGTATTGTCAACCGTTAAGGAGTTCCGTTGTCTGGAGCCAATCCTGATCGCAGTATCATGTAATGTTTATCATAAAAAGGCATTGTCGTCAGGATGGAAGGTTTATGCCAAATTTCAGTTCCGTAGTGTAAGAGGAAGCGGGTCATATTAAGGTTGCATGATTTGACCCAGACACTTAACAAACTAATATACTAACGTACACTGCAAGTTAAATAAAAACTTGTAAAAAAGACAATCATCAAAATCGGTACACCTATTAAGAACTTATAACACACAAACTTTAATACTAAATTGTAGAAAATCACATCATCCCTATGAAAATTGAAGATACAAGTTTTTGGATCCAGGAATACTTTAAAAAGGAATAATTGATAAATAATTGCGAGTAGTGTTACCATAAGTAATGTAAGAACATAGTTGAGTATGTTTCAAAAGTCATCAAAATTGGTCGAGCCCTCTCAAAATATGAAACTACAAATACCGTAATACTTAAGTTTTATCATATGACTAGTTTTCGTTCGCGGTTTTCCCCGCGTGGTACAAAAATAAAGATATATTCATTCAAATGTTTAGTAGTTAGTGCATGAACAAACATCCGTCCATCCTAATAAACTTTGTAATTATAATATAGTTAGGATTTCAGTAAATACCTGGTATATCTTAGCCTCCCAGCTAGGGAACCGGTGTAGCGGCGGTGTAGGAGGTCTGGGCTGTTCCGAGGCCGAACTGTCCCCGGTGGAGGACCCGCCCCGGCTGGGGCCTCCTTGCACTATGACATTCACGTTGCCCTGCCAGGCTGGCGTTCGTTCTGTATGGTCATGGTCATCTTTAATGAGGAGTTACTTTTTTATCTGTTTGTCTATGCCTTGCATGAAAATTTACCACACGGCTGATCCAATTTAAATGGGATTTTACTAGTACATCCTTTAAATAATAATAATAAATTGCTATTTATAGTTTTATTAAAGTCAGTGGAAAAATAAAAAAATGTAATTTTAACAATCTAGTCTACGACCCTTATCGATGTCAAAGCGAAGCGAAGCTATTCTTAGTATAATAATGGTACCTCTACTGGGAGTGTATATTTCTGCGTAATCATGAGTAGTATCGCCATCAGTTGAGGTATTCGGCGTCGTTGGTAGCACCACAAGATTTTCTACAGCGGCCTGGAAACAATATATTTCTTATTGCATTAGGTTTTATTATTATTTATCTAAGTAACTTAAGTGAACATGTTCAACAACTTTTACGAGGTATATGAGTCGTGTTGGCCCATAAAACCGAAGTATAGGGCCACAATTCTGACGCAATTAATAGCGCCTCAGATCCTTGTAGACCATAATAAATTTAGGTCATTGCTAGTTTAAAATTCTGATCGCAATTCCACACTAGTGTTGGTAAGGATTGGTGGTAGGAGTTGGATGGTAGGGTTTGGTTGTAGGGCTTTGCTTAAGGACTATGTTTCTATGTTACCTGTCCTACTAGACTAATCCCTTTTTTGTTCGCGTTCTCGCTAAACAATACTTTAAAATGGACGTTAATGTAATTTTAAGATGTTTATCAGAATTAAATATCATCCCCATACATTTTAAACTATGTAGAACGGGCGTGAATGGTAACTTCTGATGTTTCTGATATACGATCCGATATACGAAGTAGATGTCGTAATCCTGCCAAACAAACTAGGCTTACGGGTCAATAAAACAAACACCGGGATCACCAAAACAAATGCCGGGGTCACCAAAACAAATGCTGGGGTCACCGAAATAAATCCGACAAAGAAATCTTACCGCCAAATCATCAGTCAAAAGACTGGCTGTTGTCCTCTCGTCCATAGTCCGATTCATCGTTGTCAAACTGGGGCCACTGGTCTGCACCAAGTTAGTAGTACCGATGGAAAGGTTCCGTCTATGACGCACTGGTGTACTGTAGTGCGGCTCTGATGAGTTAGGCAGCTGCGGGTTTGTATGGATGGAGGCAGTTAGTACAGGTGTTTAGTTACAAATTACGTTGAGTTTTAAGTTATGAGTTTACTGATGTATTTAGATTAGAAAGTATTTGTGTTGTGGGCACAAATGGAATACATTGATTTTTTAATACATATAAATTCTATGCATATATATACATATATGGGTTTAATAAATATATAATTGATATTAAAATAATTATAATACAACGTAGTTTAATTTTAATATGCTGTTTTTGCACACCTTAGTTAGTGACATTTGGTGAATTTAATAAAGTAACCAAAAACATTCTTAAAACACCTATGTTCTATACACTGATGTGTGAGTATAATAGTAGTACTTATTTTGTAATAAGTCTGATAATTTTAAGCTTAAACATGGTTCTTATTGTCTTTATAGCAATGGTACAATGCCTTTATACCTTTATGAAAATAATAAAGTAATATTTTGAGATTTTTATCACTATAAATGTATTTTAACTTGTAACTTAATTATGTGTTAATTAAGTAAAAGAATATTTCAGAAATGCCCTTAATAAATGTTTGAATGAATAAAAAATAATGTGTGTATGTTAAACACATGTACACTAGTAACTTTAGATTTAAATTGTATATTTGAAAAAGTTCCGTTGAATAAACGTTATTGTTTTTATATGTATGTGTTTTATGTTATTACCTCTTTTTTAATACATTTAATCTAGATCACATTCACAGTAGACAAGCAAGTAAAATAAAGAGTAGTTAAGGAATGTTTAATTATAAATGGCAACTAAACGGAAATGTGGTGAAGGAACTTGTTTCATTAAGTTTTAACCTTAAAACATGGCTACGTAGGCCGTGCAATTGGGTTCTATTGACAAATACGAATTTCTTATTGGAATGTGTTAATATAACAAATAAGCTAAAAATAATATGAAAGAACTGTGCAATAATGATTTAGGTGTACAGCAAAATAAATTCTATGGCTGTGAAAAAAAATTTCAAAAAAGGTCTGTTAAATTTTGAAACACAATCAATCATTACCCACCTATTATATTATTGGTAACTGACAATATTTACCATGAAAAAGATATAATGAAATATCCTATAAATTTATATGATATTCTGTGGCGTTATGAATATATGAAAAAAGTAAGTATGAAACCTAAATATTATTTTTTCAGTTATGATTAGAAACGCGCACTAGCTGTGACCAAGATTTGATTAATGGAAAATCAAATTTGAAACAAACGGTACACATATGCACATGACGATATTTGCCTGACATCTGGCCAATCTAGCTAGCTAACCAATGGTTCCATACAAAATCTAAGAATCAATTGTGTATCAATCACAATAAGTGAGTAATGGACCTTATCACAAATACAAAAAATAAAGTGTGTGCTAGCAAATAAACAGCCCGTCTAACATCAAGAAAGTCAGTGCCTAGGATATCTAGGCTACCTGGGGCCCTTCTAGACTCTCTGAACGTCGCCTGTTGGAGGCTAAAAGGCTGGAAGAGGCTCGGGCTGAGTCGTCGCTCCTTACTTCAAGGGATAAACTCCCACGACTGGGCAGAAACTGGGGAGGTCATGATTTATGTTACACTCAAAATGAACTACCAGTTTTAGGGCATCTAGCAATTTTCTTTAATTTTTTGGAACATTTGACATAGCTACTTTGACAAGAGTTTTGTTAGTTCAGGTCTTAAATGGGATGTTGAATTATTGACTATCAATTTCACTACATATTAATAATTTGATAGATGCACTAAAGTAAACATACAATGAAGTCTATTAATGATTTATGTGTGAAAATTACATTTAAAATAACAAATATTAGGAAGTTGTTGCAGACAGACTCATACTGCAATTACTACTTACAATAATATGTAGTATTCAGCCTGTATCTCTGATCTCATCACCTAGATTTAAAGCTACAAAGACTACAGAGAAACAACAAATTAAATGAAAACTTCTTTACCAAAGTGATAGTGTCACACATGTGTGTAGTAATTTAGTAAGCTAATAATTAAAGGGAAAACTTGTAAAAGAATAACTCGTCTTTTTCCACTTATTTCTATAAAGGTTGCCAAATTTGGATTCATATACATCCTTAATATCCCATGCATTTCATCACAAATGTAATACTTTTTTTTGTAACTGTAATTATATACTTGTATTTTCTGCCCATCATCATTCTACTATAGTTTATAATATTATAATGACTTACAGCACAATTTCTACTGCCTTGTGCGGCAATGTGGTTCCTGAGGAGTTCAAGCTGCTGGTTACAGCGGTCGTTCTGTTCCCTCAACAGCTGGTTCTGTTGTTCCAGCTCTCGGAGTTTGTTGGTCACCCACTCCTTGATCCGGGCTGCCTTCGCCTCTACCTGTTTCGCGTCCTGGAGTCGCAGCTGTTTCTGGGGACGAAAAAAAAATGGATAGTGTCTTATTATCTACTCGACACATACAG
Organism: Asbolis capucinus; assembly: GCA_018249125.1. Taxonomy (NCBI): domain Eukaryota; kingdom Metazoa; phylum Arthropoda; class Insecta; order Lepidoptera; family Hesperiidae; genus Asbolis; species Asbolis capucinus. The sequence goes on from DWJZ01003617.1 coordinate 11,104, forward strand.
ACAAGGACAATATAACTGTTTTCTACATTGTAAATAGATGAAGCATTTTCAACTTTTTTTGTTTGCAAGCTAATTCATTTGAGTGTTGCTTTGATTTGAGAAAATCTGTTCTTTTCTAAATATAATATTAACTCTTGTAAATAGTAAATACTTATTTTTTTTTTTCATTTAAAATTTATTCTATATTTATAGAACTATTCTAGTTTGAGGAGTTATTTCATAGCATAATTAATCAGTTCCTATTTATTAACAAATAAGATTAAATGAAAAATTTAAAAAACATTATAAGGAAAATACAACTTTTACTCAATATTTTGAAGAATGATTTATAGATGTACCATTTAAAGTATAAAAACTTAAGGATAAACTCTTGTAAGTTCCGTAGTTAGCAGTAACACAACTACTCACTTGTCTTAAGTAATCGGACAAACTCGTTTTACACCCACCTGCGGTTTGTTTGTTTGGGCCATCGTAAGTTGAGCAACGCTTTTGCGCTTAAATATAAAGTAAACTCATAGAAATAACACCGTAGTATAAAGTTGCATTCACTTTCAATTCACGCGTGACCGAAGAACAAAATTCAGGTACAATTTCATTCAGGGATTCCATTTTTAAATACAAATAAAGGTTCTTGGGAAACGAGATACCTAAACGACAACAAGCGTAACGTAAACAAAATCGGTTACGTTACGTCATCGGGCAACGTCGTCATTGACATACAGTGACGTACGGTAGTGACGTTCATTTTGGGATTATTTTGAAAGTAACGCTAACCGGTTACAACACCATTGTAATAACGGTATTATTTTAACAGTTTTTACACATGTCATGTTGACTGTATCACTGTGATCAATCATAATCAGGGACAAAGGATAGGTCCTGATTACTGGAACGATAAAATAATTTTTTTTATTTTAAGTTTCAAAGCAATTGAAATTCTTAAAGTATTTCAAAAGTTAAGGTTTAGAGGCAAAGAACTAAGTGATTTATAGCATGTATAATAATAAGAACCACGGCTATTTCTTATAAAAAATCAACCACAATGTAGCAAACGTCATTAATAGCATATTCGATTAAGAATAATAGCAATATTGCATTTTATATAGCTTAAGTTCGCAAGCTTCAAAAGCTTTCCATTTTCATAAAATATGTTCAGTAGTATAGCTGTGTAAGTCTAACAGACAGACGAAGAGAAATATTTACTTTTTCGTGTTTATAATATTACTATAGATAGGTACATACTTGTTCTTCAATTTGGCCCTCTAGTCGCGAGATGGCTCTGGGCGCACCTTCAGCGCCCGCCGGCCATTCGCACAGCCGCTGCTCCATGGCGCGGACCTGGAAACAATAAACAAAATATTAGGAATCTACATAATTATTATACTCATCACACTTTGAAATGAATAATTTAATCGAAACGAAAATATTTTTCGAAAGAATAGTCAGACAATATTTTAAAATAATTTTGGTTGAAAGTACAATTCACTACAATGTAGATACATACAATAATAATATCACTAAGTTCGTCGTCCCTACTTCATAAACTATTAACAAATAAACTTGAACGTTAGTATCTACTTAAATTATTTGAATTTTGATAGATTTACAGGTCTGTAGGTTCTACAATAATTTAACAAATATAGGCAAAACGAGTACGCACAGAACCGTTAAGATTGTCCTTAGGTGCCTCAACTATGATAATAATGAGTCGAATTAAGGCAGAACTTAATAAACTAACACAATCTCTCAGCTTCTCTGACATTACTGGAATTACAAATGACTCGTGAAACCGCGAGTATGCTTTGCAACACACCACGAAGCGTACAATATATGTATATCTAGATTGCTATCAGAATGTGGATGAGGTAGTAGTTCTATAACTAGGAATCTACGTTTGCGGCTAACCGCGTATACTACAGGTAATATCAGAAATATGCTATCTTATAAATAGCATAATAACTCATGTAACTTAGTAAAATAATCATAAAATCATTTCTATTGCTTCAATGTGGTTTTAAAGTGAAAAGGAATGTGCCTAATTTTATTAAAGTTTAACAGCACATAGGTATATAGAAACTATTTATTATGTGAATATAGCAGTAACTTATAGCAACAATGAAGTAATTGTTATAATGACTAATTGAAAAAACAAGAATTATCAGTTAACCAAACTACTCATAGAATATCGTCTCATCGTAATGTGCGTAGTATGAAAACACGTTTTAAATAAAACAAATAAATATAGACAAAAAATCTAAAATGGAATAACTCTACCTGAAATTATTCTGGTATTAAACACTGATCACTGATATCAGAATCGGTTACCACAGTGACAATGGCGTTTCGCATACATTCATCAATTTGACCATTTCAATTATCGACAACGGTATTTACCAATCACGTTATCTCTGTACGGATTCGAGCCTCAAAGCACGCACCATCACAATTTTCGCTCGTTGAATGGATTAGACCAATCGCGTTATACCGTTCAGGGATTAACGAATGGTTGGACGAATTGAAACAACGGGAGTTCCATTTCCATGGGATTAATGCCGTCCCCTTTTTGTAACAACAGTCTAGTGTATGGAGCTATGGCTTTATACGGCTTTGCATATTATTTTATGGATTAAGTTACCCTAATCTGTTATATTACACCGACTAATATTATTAGTAATATTGTAACACATTCTTATGGTTTTATATATTTAAATAATTTCTACAAATGACTGGAACAGTTAGGCCTTCTCTGTAGGAAGGAGAAACCCGCAATCAAAATGGACCATTCATGAGTAGCCACTATTAAATATATATAAAAATAAACACAGAGGTAAAGAAACGCTTTACCTACCGCTACCCCCGTAATTAGACGGTCTTCATAGAAAACACTAATGAGATATCACAGATAACACCCATAACAGAAACAAAGATAAAACATTTGACAAGCGCCTTCATGTCAATGATATACCAAATGAGATAGATGACACTGAGCAATCTCGGTTCATCGAATTATAATAATAATAAAATATATATGACTATCAAATTTAAAACTAAGTATCGTTGACGTAAACAGGCATTTCGTTGGCTTCGCGTCTTACTCGATGCAGTTTCGTCGTTGAATCATCGATCCAACTTTACTTTAGGTCCAAAGACCGCGTACTTACAACATTCAGAATAATTACTGTGAAACACACGCAAGACAGCTTTTATAGCCCAATAAAGTTAGTTAATTATACCAATTGGAGTAAACAATTCACTTCAACTAAATAACATTTATGTTTACATTAGGTAAATTAGCCGACCGGGTTGAATGTTGGTCATCTGAACGTGAGAGCTGTAATATAAATCCTCCATGCGCCTCTCCCTGTATTTTCTAACGTTATTCACGTAATAAGAAGTTTATGATTATTTGCTTCGGTGAAAGAAAATATTATAAGGAAATCTGCACACCTAAAAGTTTTCCATAAAATTCTTATAAGTTTGACGTCTTTTAATTCGCAATTGGCTAATGTGCCTATAATACTGTACACTGTAAAACCCTGGACAATTAAAGATTGCAATGATGTGTGATAAGGTTTAGTCTTTGCTCTCTATTTTTCTTAACAGTACTAATGTATGCTGATTCAGTGTAAATGGATGCAAGGATTGGTGATCGACCTGATCTAATATAAAAAAAATGAAAGCACTTAAAGACGGAAACGTTCAAATTTTTTTACTCAACGTCTTACCTATGGAAGCATGTAATGCTTTTACCACAGTCACTCATTACCCTCTAACCATATCGCATCCAATCTTGCAAATCTTGTGCGTTACATCTAAACTTCAAAATTTTTAAAAGGAAGGAAATCTTAACATCTAAATTTAAAAAAAAAACAAGAATCTTTTGACGATGACTCGGATATCTTGTGTTGACGTCTCCGAAACAAACAAATTACCGTAACCCAGGGGCGGGGAACAAATGAAAAACGAAGGATATGCTTAGGAATAGAGGGCATTAATCACAAACGCCGTAATTTGCCTGACTCACGACACGAGGGGACGCCACGAATATAGGGAACTTTCTAAATCGGGAACTAGACGGCCAACATGGGAAAACACGCTGCGAAACGATGATACATCGCGATAAGTGAAGTGAGGACTGATGTTTCATGTACATACTATATACACGATACATACTATATACTCGTATTATTCCTGTAACACTTTTTTTATTTCCATATTTTACCATAAAGGAGCAGACCTACTGATGCTGCTGTGGATTGAATCTACTTAGGCTATGATCACATTAGTGGTCGGTAATGATATCATAGCCCTACATAGACGTATATTTTCATGAATTCTACTGCCAAGAAAGTCAGTCAAAGCGCAGATATGAGAAGGCGGTAAGCGCCACAATAATGACCGCTGATTAGCGTGTCTAGTATGGGGTTGATTAAACTAATGTTTCGCCAGAAACAGTTCGTTTAAGTATGCGGTCTAGACGGTTCTAGTCGATATTGATCATCGTCATACTAGAATGTGAGAAATATCCAATACAAGACTGGTGTGTTGTCGATCAGAAATGAAAACGGAACTCAGTCTCAAGCGCCCAGACAATAACCAAAAATTAATATTAACGAGGTTGTTAAAACATCCACGCATTTCAAAAAGTAAATGTCGACTTTAATTTCGTTCTCATCCCTTGGTACATACTATAAAAATTACAATGTGTAATTAATTACAAGTGGCATGTAGATTTAACACAAAAGTACACGTGTAATTAAAATAGGAATGTTCATCCCATGGCATCGTCCTGACACATTTGGGTTGACATCTTTATTTAAATTGCAAGCCGCATTAAAAATATTTTTTAAGACAATAGTCGAAGAATCACCTAAACAGCAAATTATCATTGTAATATTCGAAATCCTTAACGGTAGGTAGGTACATTGTAATAGGTTTTTATATAATAAATAAAAGTTCTATAAGTAATAATGTATTCGAAAACGGAAAAGAAGAAACTCGTTATCTGAACGGGAATGTTTAAATTTGGAACCTCAAACTTTACAACCGCGGAGTAAAATACGGTTTTTATACGCAGCCAGTGTTTATTGAGTTTACGGTAGTGCAATCAATCTCAACGTTTACAAGCGACAGAAACCATTTGGATCTTTAAAATAGATCAAAGTGTTCTATGTCGAATTGCGATTGGAAGTGTCTCGGATATGAGCCGGATGGTTTTGGATCGTAGACGTCACGTCACTTACGGTGTCAATAGTGATGCGCTTTAATAACGTAACCAATAACCGGTATCTGTTGTAACCGTGGTCTAAGCATGACGAGTATTCTTAGTGGTTTACGTACTTGTTTAATAATAATTAAATTACAGTAATAATTTATTGCAATAGTACACAAGTAAGTTTTTTAAACAAGTAAATAAAATAGTTTGAAGAATATGATAATAAATTAAAAATAATACCGAGGTGTCTGCATATCTCAAACACATTCTGGAAATTTTATAGTCACTAGAATTTATTATATTTCTTCTTTCTTTATATTTCTATTACAATATATTTTCTCTCTAGTCTATATTAAAATTTTACTATTCAAGGTATGTTTCTATATTTCTAATATT
>DWJZ01003618.1:0-16714 GCA_018249125.1 Asbolis capucinus
CATACTTAAATAGATATTTTTATTACACACCCAGACACACAGAACAAACATTCCTGCTCATCACAGAAAAGTTTGACGTGGGTGGGAATCCAACCCACGACCCCCGGTGTAGTAGTCAGGTTCACTAACCACTAGAACAACCGGCCTGTCAAGGAATGACAGCTAGAGGCCAAATGTCTATAGAGCATTGTCTATGGTTCAAATTGTCTACTAGACATTGACAGTACAGAAATAACATGGCTGACCGATAGCAGAGAAGACGCCAGCTTGTTATTGTCGTGTTTTGTTATTATAAAAAAACAATTCTAACATTGTAAATGTTTAAAATATGCCCCTGCAAGCGTTACATTTAAATAAAGACTTGTGTCGATGCTGCCATGCCGAGGGTTCGTTTGATGATCTCGCGCAGCCCTATTCGCGTGATGGTGTCGAAGAAGTGTATTCGGACATGATTAAAGACAGTTTTAATATAGAGGTGAGATTTCTAGGTAGATCATGCCTTTTTAATTTTGTTTACGCTACTGTTTACCTGCTAATGGCATAAAGGTTTTCTGGTCGAAATAACCAACACCGGGATGTCACCAATACGTTGCTAGCCATGAATGTAGTGAACGAAGATTCTTATAATATTTACGAGGGAGAAAGAGAGAAAGGAAGGTATATTGTGTATGTTTCTGGGATCAATAATGAGACAATATACCTTTGATACCAGCAGTATACTTATTCAGAATGAATGACAGGAAAATAATGGGAAGGAACTTAATATGGATGAGAACTATATATTAAATTTAGATATAAAAAGAAATAGTTCTTTATACCATTCTAACAAGATATACAGTAAATACTAATAAGATATTTTATCACTTTTTCTCATAACTTGTAAACAAACCAGTGGATGACAACATGAGTGTATTAAAATCATTATGTTACTACAAATTAATTGAATAGCAATATTTATTTGCCATCTTGAGACATCATGACTGATTTCATGAACTATAATGGTAGGATTGGTAGAAAATACCATGTGAAAACACTTAATAAGTTATTTAAAAATCACTAAAATATCTACTTTTAATGATGTTTGATAAGCTATTTCAGAATAATAATTTAAACTTCAGATGACTATATTTGTCTTCATGGGAGAAGCAGCATTTTAGATAATGAAAACAATTATGATATCTAGTTTGAAAATAATGAAATCAGGAGATCTTGAGTTCAGATTAATGTTTGTGAATATTCTTTATTTTCAAGGTAAATCCTGTGCCTGGGCCCTTGTGTGTTGTTACATATAAAATATGCAAAAACTGCATGCAGAGAGTGCAGGATGCCTTCATTTTCAAGAACCAAGTCAAAAAATGCGAGCTATTATTCATGGAGATATACAAAAAGACTATTAGTGAAAAGGTTAAAGGTATGCTTTAAGATTTTTATTTTTACTATCCCATAATTATTGTCCTTGCAAATATGGTAAATTATGTGGGATATACTGCTACTACATTTATATATTACATTGTTAATGTTTTTAATGTTGTACTTTTTAAAAAAATCAATTTCTTAATTTGTTTTTTATTATGAATATTATGGATAATTGTTGCAGATAAGTAAATATGTGGGGTTTAAAATGTAATTTTTTGTTGAAATACAATATGATACAATGGTAACAATATTAAGAAAATTGTTAATATTGATGATGATTGGCCCATAATAATATGGAATAAAAGATAAATATACTAAAAATACCTTATAAATAATTGTTTTTAATTCCAGATGTAGGATTGAACAGCATAGTCAAAGAGGAGTTATCAGAATCAGGTGAGGTACACATGATTTTTGTCTATCATCCAACAAAAACTAACAAATTATATATTAGTACTCATTATTTTCCCTAATTACCTTGCCTCTTTCTGGTAGAGAAAGGAAAACCGTAAAAGTTATTGTTCTGCAGTAAAAAAATTCTCTGAAAATATTGTCAGTTGTGAACATTTAAAGTGTTAAAAAGGATTTAAAGAATATGTCAACTTAAAATTTTTGCATAACTGTTCTCAATATAAATAGAAAGTGAACTTTATGAGAGACATTAACTAAGGTAGAATTGAATAGGTTGTGTTGATAATAAAATGTATGTTAGAGCTGACACATGTACTCACATCCTCTGTATCACACACTCACATCACAAATTCATTCTCCAAAAATAGAGGAACACCAAATCTTGCCCCAGAAAGTCAGGGACCTAGATCCCCAGGATATCCTTCTCTATCTCAATAGTACGCCTTAGTGACCAGATAGCTCCTAAATTGGTCTGGCCTTTTGAGTTACGACTCTTACTCATTTTCTTAAATTATAGTAACTATGAAATATGTATGTAAGTAATCTCTGTAATCAACCTTTGTAACACAGAACCCTTTGTCACAAACGACCCGCCGATAAAAATCTACTTTTGTTTAACCTGGTTTAGGAACGCATAAAGGAATCTTGGCAATTGGGGTTCCATTGATATCTATGACAGACAATATTGTGAAAACCTTATATAAAAATTATCACTGTTGATAATGGTTGATAAAATTTTCTAATATTTCTATATTTCTTTCTTAGATGCCAGAGATGATTATTCACCCATGAATGACTACAATGATGATGATTTTTGTATGAAGTCCGAAGACAGTGAAGGTAATTTTTTTTCTGTGCGTTGAATATTATATAATTTTATCTTAAATCCCTATAATAAATAATAAAAAAAGTAAAATATCAATTATAGTTAAATTTTCATATAAAAATTTTGGAGATACTGAATGGAGTGCTATCAGTTTATTCATATCAATCGTTATTGATTTAGTGGAGTTCACCTATTGGAATTAGTTCTAATGTTTTACGCTAGGTGGTGTTGTTATTAATCACTATATGAACCAAGTTGGTTTACCTGTTACTATCCATGTAATATAGGAAACTATTTTCTTTTAGATGACGCAACACTGATAGAAATAAAAAGTTCCAAGGCGAAAAGCAAAGCACCCGTTAAAAGTAAATCGAAAAAAGGAAAAGAAGTAAAGCCGAAGAAGATAAAAGAAGAAGTGAAGAAAGAAGAGGAAGGACAAAAAACGGAGTCAAAGAAAAAGAAAGGTAGGTTTTTAATATTATCTAAGGACAGGCGGCATGAAGCTCTGATAGATGGCGTTACTACGATATAAATTTTTTGAGACATTAATAATTTTTCTAAGAAAATTATTTCTTTTCTCATTAATTTTCTTTTTTTAACAATATTTCTAGATTTTTTAAATCAAATGCTAATGTTCTTCATTTTGTTTTTGGTAGAGTTAATTATGGTATCGAAGTTTAACCGAGAATAAAAATCGAAAATTAAAAACAAATAAAAATAAATATTAGGATGTTTTCATGAAGCAAAATATATCGCAAAATATAGACGCCAACTATCACACTTTCAAAGCCTTTCACGTTTCTAATATGTCGAGATAGAACGGTATTTTTTTTTACGGAAATAGCCGACAAATGAGCAAACCAGCCTGATGGTGAGTGGTAATACAATACATACATTAAAATCATCACCAATACGTTGCTCCTGAAACATTTCATAATTACAATATCATACCAGTTTTGCTTTTACTGATATTTTTATTGATCGTAACCGACATGCTTAAAAATTATAGAGTTAACAAATTAATAAAATATATATATATATAAATTTCTATTTCAAACTATCCTGAAGGATAGGATGAAGCGCTTTATTAATTTTTCAAAGTGAATTACTCGTTTATGTTTTGAATTTATGGTGACAGCCACGGTACAGTCTTGTCTACTTTAAAAATGCACGCCAAGGTCACTCACACATGCACAAAATCTTTAAATAAGCTACTTATGTTTAATTTGTAGTGAAGCATATTTATAAGTTTGATGCTACACATTAATATATTCATGAATATGGTACATCAGTCGGTGAAGGAGGATCCCTATTGAGAGTCGAGTATTATCAAAGAATTTGTCTTGTGATTTTTTATAAGTTTTTTAGTTATATTATAATTGATGTAGGATATTGGTATTGTTAACTTTTGACGTTCGTTAAGTGAGCTATTGGTTCCTAACACGAAATTATTATTTGATTTAATTTGTTGTAGTGAACCCGTTTCTTACTTGATCATTTCTGGTGCTGTGTATCTTTTGCCGGTTTTTTTATCGTAAAGGTTTAATTTTATCAGTCTCGAAAACAAGTATGAAGTATCACCGTTCTATCTTGACTTTTAATTTTATATAGTGTATTTAAGTGATTTTAGTATAATTTGTTATGTTTGATGTTGAAGTTAAATTTATTGCATAACAAAATCGGTGACTGCATCTTTGAAGGGAGCTTTTTCATAATGTCTATGATACGCGGTCCTGCTCGTAAAATGTGAGCGTGTTAGTCTCTGCGTGCGTGCTTGCATGAATGCGTGTGTGAGTGCGTGCATGCATGTCTTTGCGTACATGTGATAGCGTGTGAGAGGGCGTGTATTATATCTGCGTGTATTCCTGTGTGCCAGCTGGCGGGTGTGTGAGATTGTACTAATCTATCTTGGTAATAGAGTTATTGTCTGTGTAGTAGTGTTCAATGCCGAAAATTAGATCAATTTTAAAATGATTCCATTTTTGTTAAATCGTTCTTAAAAAATTGTTGAAAATCTCGCGAGTCTCGTTAGCCATTTACTTATCTTCAAAATGGCATTGATGCGTTTACGAAATATGTGTAGGTCTTATTGCTTATCAAGAGGGATCAGTGTAACCACTCTCAGTTGATGGAAGACTTATAATACGAAAATATTGCTGATGTTTTGCCATACAAGAATCTTCCCCAAAAGCTTTGTCCCTCTATAATCCTCTATAAAATGGTACTAAATATAAACATGGAATAGAGATCCGTTAAGAAGCCACGAAGCTAGAAAGAGACTGGCTGAAGACGAACTGAAAATTTGTTTTTTGTCTTCAGGCGGCTGGAAGAAGTTTGTGCTACGACCAGAGGATTATAGAAAAGAGGGTACTGATTACCACTGCTCACATTGCGACAACAAATATACCAAATTCCTAACGCTTCGATGTCACGTCAAAACCAAACACTACAATACGCCGAAGTGCGAGATTTGCGGTGAGAATTTCACAACGCAAGCGAGGATAACAGTCCATAAGTTCGAAGTACACGGGATCGATGATAGGTTTAAATGTAATGCTTGTAATAAAGCGTTTAATACCAGAGTTCAGTTGCGAAAGCATATAAATAATTATCACATGATGGGAGAAATGCACAAATGTGAATTGTGCAAATACGAATCTTTTAGTTACGAAGGGCTTTACAAACATAAGTTCAAACACAAAACGGTGAAGGATCATCACTGCAGGTTCTGTAGGAAATCGTTTTTGAGGAAAGCTAATTTAGATCTTCATGAGCGGATACACACAGGCGACAGGAGGAAGGTTTGCAAGATGTGTGGCCAAGCGTTTGTTCAGAAGGCCAGCTTGAATTATCATATGGCAAAGTATCATCCTGAAGTGAATTTTTAAGTTCCTATTATAAATGAAGTGCGGCTTAAATTTTTGGAGTGTATGGAAAAGAGTCGTAATGAAATTTATTTTAAGTAGTTTGAGTGAAGTGTGGCCAAGATTTTTAAATATATGGCAAAGAGTCATCCTGTAATTCACTTATAAGGAGTTTGAGTTAAGTGCGGCTAAGTGTTGTAAGGCAAAGAGTCATCCTAAACTTTTAAATAAATACTATTATGTTTAAGAAACTGTAGAACGAGAAGATAAACTTGTAGCAAAGGCTGAAGGTAGTACTAACTTTAACTTTGTTACTTTTTAGAAGTATTCAAATAGTAAACTAAACGGTGTGCAATAATGATGTGCCTTAATCAAATAGCTGATATTATTACATGACTTTGCTACACTGTTATCCACCACAAGCTAGTTGCACTGTATAATATATGTGTGATAAGCCTTTTATACTATTGTTTTTTTTTTATATGAAACCATAGGAACGTTTTTGAAATAATTTTTAAAAGTACTTTTTGAGTCTGCATTTAAAGATGAGTCGCCATGTTGCTATGTTGTATTGTGTTTATAAAGAAAGTGTCATATATGATTTTAAACTCGATTCATCGTGGACTGTGCACATTATGTTATGTTACGGGTACTCACGATATATGGTAACGATAACTGCAGGCAGCTAATACGAGCCCATGATCCATGCAACTGGTTTGAAATGTCGCCGTGACTTATATCGTGAGTATCCGTAATATACGAGTAGCCTAAGAAAGTGTTATTGTGAAGGTTTTTTTAGAAAAGTGCGCTGTATCTTTTAAGTTTTTTATTTGTTAATTTTTTTCAAACTATCGATAACATTTACGAATTTAAGGAACACCTTAAAATTCAATTCAAAATTCATGCAACTAGCCTATCACAATAGCACACACAATAACACACAATGTTTAAAAACTAAACATAATAACTAAAGTAGTTTACTAATGCAGTATTTTATGTAACTACTTAAGTTTGAAGTTGCACGCGTCAAATGTTAAGTAACTTTATGGGGGTGTGCTTTTTTTTATTTACCGAGAAATCTTTGTTTTTGTAATATATAATTTACACACTTTACACATGCGAGTTCAACTTAAAAATACTTTCATTTTTTTTTTAAATAACATTCATCCGTCCGGTGTTTTTCTTTTTCATAACGGCTTTTCTATTGGATTTTTAAAAAATATTAAAGATAGTCTCTGCATCTCTTGAATATGATTAAATTTTACTTTCTGCTGAGTGTAGTTAAGATGGTCATTCATACTTTTTATTTTTGATAGGGATCCGATATTTATACATTTTTACAGTTACTTGTTTGTTTGTTTTGTTAATTAGTAGTGTTTATATACAATAATATTTCACTATTCAGCAACTTCGACTTAGTTATCCAAGTGGACACTCGCAATCGGTGCGTTTATTTACTTTATTTATTTAGATTACTAAATTTATATTTTTCATGCGGTATGATCGTATACATATGGTATAAGGTACATCGAAATGTTGGGCTACATGACACTGACAATATTATTTTTTTGCATTTTTATCAATGTTAAGCATTTACCAACTAGTTGTTTAATTTTGGTTTTGTGAGGAAAATCAGTTTTGTTATAATAAAGGAATATTATTGAAAAGTATTTTGTTATAATATTTTTATATAACCTACTCAGAAATTTACTTGCATCTAAGGCGAACTGTTTTTAGAAAAGCATTAGACCAGTAGACCCTAATAAGAAACTGCGTGCGGCTTACCAACCATTATTGATTGGTTACATGGGGCTATTTTGAATAACTCAATCATAGTGCGTTGTTTATTACATGAGGTTAGTAGATATCTGTCATTGGGCTAATAGCTAGCTATATTTTGTAAGTTAATTCGATGTACTGAAACAAACCAGCCCAAGAACAGACATTCAACTTTCACACAAATACCCTAGCTTCGTACTTAAGGTCACTATTAATAAAACCTCCAGAGTCTTTAATACGTGTGTGGTATTTGTAAAAACCACCTCGGTAAATAAAAATAAACAAATTTTTGATTTTTGGATTGTCAGTGTAATATGTACATATGTTTGGACGTTTTATGAATTGATGTGTGAGTGTGTGATTGTGTGTAAAGAATGTGATAATCCTACATAAGTCACAACAACCTTTATTCAGTATTTAGAGTAAGCGAGGATCTTCTCTTCAACAACCAGTATACCTACCGGTGTATGGGTAGTGCAGGTATAACGGTATTCCAATGAAAGAACACGGAAGCGACGTTGGAGATAACGTAAATTATTTAAACTGCTTATAACTTGCGTTCTACGATGCATATTTAGTCTCTGAACTCTAAGACAAATTTGTCGCTTTGGATATAGGCCTAGGATATACTTTTTAGTTAGAAGGTTTGATACTAATACTAGCTGTCGATAGCCCTGGATAGCACGTGTTCACGTTTTAAAATATTGAGTTCATGTAAAAATGATTATTAGGTACTTGGCTATCTGTCAGCTATGATTTAATGTTAAAGAATTACCTAAAATAACGTAATAGCGAGGCGAATATTTCAGAAGATTAAGACAAAGATTGCTGGAGTAAAAAACGTCTTTTCTCTATCCATTTCTAACCTATCTTTTAATTGATTCAGGAATTTAACACGATTGTTTTTATAGCGTCTAGTGATAGATTCAATATTGTCTACTATCACGAAATTTGGAAAAAAATCACGACAAATGGAGCTCCCAAGGAACAGAGATGAAAGTAGACGAGGAATGAATATATGTTTTTCTGTCTCCAGTCAGGAAGTTAGTACTACGCCCTGAAGATTATAGAAAAGAGGGTACTGATTACCACTGCTTACTTTGCGAGAATGTATTTCCGAAATCCTGTGCCCTACGGTACCATTTGAAGACGAGACATTACAAAATTCCGAAGTTTGAGTGCAACAAATGCGCGGAGACTTTCATGACGCAGGCAAAATTTACCCTTCATAAGCTTAATGAGCATGGGACCGACGAGAGATTCCAATGTAGTGCGTGTAATAATGTATTTAATAACAAAATTCAATTGCGCAAACATTTAAAGATATATCACATGATGGGGGAGAAACATAAGTGTCAACATTGCAACTATGAATCGTTTTGCCAACAGGGGCTTTACAAGCACATGTGGAAACATAAAACAGTGAAGGAACACTACTGCGGATTTTGTAAAAAGTCGTTTTTGAGGAGGAGTAACTTGGTTCTGCATGAGCGGATTCACACAGACGACAGAAGGAAAGTTTGCAAAATGTGTGGCCAAACTTTTGTTCAGAAGGCTAGCTTGAACTATCATATGGCAAAGTATCATCCTCACGTAGATTTTTAAGTTTCTATATAGTTAGATACTGGAAATTATTTTGGAAATAAGATTTATTCGAATCAGCAGACAGCAACATCAAGAAAAATGTTAGAAATTGTATGATGAAATTAACATACATATATGAAACAAATATTTATATGGACTTCGGAATATTGAACACAAGAAAGGAGTAATGATAAATTGAAAATATGTAAAATATATTTTCAGATTGGAATGATTTCAAACAGCGAACTCATTATAAGAAAATATATAGAAACGTTTATAAATAAAACTCATCGTTTACGTTGTGACAACATTACAATACACATCATAACCTCTATTTCAAGATTTTTTTTTAAGCTTGCAGCCTATGTAATTGGGAGGACATTCATGAGAATACTGTTGTATATCAAACTAAATACATTTAGGACGAAAACAGATGTTTAAGTTAGAAAAATAACTTATTTACATCAAAAGATACATGTAAACAGTAGAAGAGAGGAGACTGCAAAGCCTGGCTAAGTTTTTGTCATGTGTCAAAGTATCATCCTATAGTGAATTTTTATTTTAAGCGTGTTCAAATTATAAAAAATATTTACTATATGTAAAAACAGCCTATATTTCACTTTAAATAAAAGAAAAAGCGTTTCAAGCTAAATATATAATATTTTTGACATAGCAAGCCCATGATATTTTTATATTAAATCTCACATCATTTCAATTCTACTTGTAGGAGATACATACCCAAATAACATTTTTGTTATAGGCGTAACGGAAGACGATCAAAATTATACAAAGGAGAAAGTTGCGGATGGATCAGACTCCTACACTTGTAACGTCTGCAAGCGAGTTTACAAACGGAAGGACAGCATCAAGCAGCACTTTAGTCATGTTCATTTGAAACAGCGTCCAAAGGTGCGAGGATGTTACCTCTGCAATGATAAGGTCCCAGGGTACAGGAGGGCTTTTCATCTGGAGAAAGTTCACGGAATCGAGGCACCGACCTGTAACGCGTGCGGAAAGAAGTTCGCGTACCCATACCAAGTGGTACGGCATCAGCAAACGTTTCACATGGGAGAGAAGTCGTTTGTTTGTGATATTTGTGAAATGGCGTTTGCGTCGCGGAAGAATTTAACGCAGCATCTTATAAAACATTCCACGGTGCGAAATTTTAAGTGTGAGCTGTGTCAAGAAGCGTTCAAGTTGAAAAAGCATTTAACACAGCATCTGAAGGTTCATAGGAAGAGACTTGAAAAGGTTAATTAGTGAAGAAGCTAACATAGCCTGAAGGCTCGAGTTAATCCTGAGATCGATGACTTGAGTCGATCCTAAAGTCGGGGGCTTGAGTCGATTCTCAGGTTGGGTGATTTGAGTCAATCCTAAGATTGGTGGCTTGAGTCAATTCTCAGGTTGGTGACTGAACACAACCCTAAGGCATAAATTGGTCTTAAGCCCAGCAGTTTGAGCTAATCCTGAGGTCGGAAGCTGGAGTCGATTCTAATTTAATTTAATTCTGGGCTCACTTATTCATTTTGCTGAGCACTGGGCCATTCTACAATCGGACTGGAGCATGGTGGAGCAGAATGTTCTATACTTTCTCACTAATGAGACCCATTGGAGTGTTAATAATTCAAAACATTGTTTTTAAAATGAGATATGCCAGACATATCAAAAATTTATTACTATCTTAAATATGTGTAACAAAACAACTTATCTGTCTTCATCATAAGGTATTATTTAAGTGATATTATTTTGCGTGATATATGTATAACGCGCTTCACAAGTTGCCCTTCTCTCGGCAACGACAATGTTCCTTTAAAAAAAATAAAATATCAGATGAACATAGAGTAATATAAAATTAAGAGAGTCTACGAACTACAGAGTAGTGAGTTAATTTGTACAAACGATAAAATAATAATGACTAAATGACGGTTGTGTAAATACATTTTGATATACAAAAAATGTCTTAAAATAAAAAGTGAAAATATTTCAGAAGCGGGTATTTGAAAATAAACTTTCATAGTGAGAATGTGGTATTTATCATAACCTATCCCTTGTAATAGTAAGATTTTTTCCTACGAACTTATAGCGAGAGTGGCGTAAGTGTAGGGTGGCAAGGCTGGCAAATTGCCTCGAGTCCTCGATCTGACGTGACTTCGATCCGAAAGGCTGCGAGTTTAAAATAATATTGTTTAAAGAAATTGTAGCATAATTTATTATGGTTACCAAATACCAAATAGAAATTTTTGACAATAAACTTATATCACTTGTAATATTAGTAAAAGTAGGAAAACAGGCTCTGACAATAATATACAATTTAAAAGAAATGAAGGAAATATTTCACCTGTAATATATATTCATCACTTAATAAGTAATATTTATTCATCACCTGTCGAATAGATTACGCAAATTCTTAAAAAGTTATCCATTTTATTCTGCCATCCTGTGCCCTAAATATATAATAAATATCTCAGGATAACTCATGGCAAAACAAGTCACCGTCTCATCCCGAAGTATCTTTGCTTGTGCTATGGTGATCAGAGAACTGATAGCCATACATATGTATATATTTATAAATACATATATAGATAATTTTATTACATCCAGACACAGAACAAACATTCCTGCTTATCACAGAAAAGTTTGTTCTGGACGGTGAACGGACCCACGATCTCTGGTCTCGCAATCAGGTTCACTAACCACTAAACCAACAGTCAGTCACAGTAAGAGTTTCCTCATTAACTGAAACAGAAGGAACATTAAAATATCGGCTTTCGAAGATAGAGAAGAAAGTGGACTCAAGTCCGTTTTTTGTTTTAGGCAGTCAACGGAAAGAAGATGAGCACTGTACCATCACCAGAAAGCCAGACGGTACAGAGAATTACACCTGCAACTGGTGCAAGAGAGATTTCAAGAACGTTCTTTTGTTTAGACAGCATTACAAATACGTACATCTACAATTGCGTCCGAAGCTGTTAGGGTGCTACCTTTGTGACGAAAAAGTTACGGGACGAGCGAGGGCATTTCACTTAGAAAGCAAGCATGGTATACCAGCTCCAACTTGTAAGGATTGCGGGAGAAAATTCCCCTACCCGTTCCAGCTGTTACAGCATCAGAAGATAGTTCATATGCGGGAAAAACAGTTTACCTGCGATGTCTGTGACATGAAGTTTTTTAGGAACCACAATCTAAGAGAACATAGAAAAAAACATTCAACGGAGCGACGTTTTAAATGTCAATATTGTGAGGGAGATTTTAAATGGAAGAAAGCTCTTACTCGTCATATTATGATGCTGCACGTGAAGAAGGATTTCAAACCAAACGTAGCTTGAAGGTCTGTTGACTAATCTTCATTGGCAACAATGGTATAGCAGAAGAGTGGCTATAAGCAAAATGACTTTCGGGACTTTCGAGAGACAGAACGTGGGCACAGATTGACATAATATAAAAATTATGCGAAATATTATATATATTTGATTAGTTTTACGAAGTTATCCAGGGGTGGGGAAACCGCGGCCCGCGGGCTGCATGCGTCCTTTTGACCATTTTTAAATTAGATTTTTTATGCTTAGAAGGTCAAATATTGTGTCAAAAAGTAAAATAATACAACATAAAAAAGCATTATGATACAAAAACTGAGCAAATACAAAAAACTACACAGTAACTGTAAAACGTTAAGTAGATTTGACTAAATATAAATAATGGTAATCTATGTGCGGCCCTTAAGCAAAAAACTAATTTAAAATTGGCCCTTAAATTGAAAAGGTTGCTCATCCCCGATGTAATCGGTAGATTTAAGAGAGTTCCGTTTGATGAACAATACAGCTACGCCCACAATACGTCACTGATATACCAATACGAAGAAACTATAGAACGCTGTGTTCTAGATTTTTTTTAAACGGGATGCTTTAACTCCGGTAAAGAAGGAAACAGCACGTGTGGCTTGGATCATATTTTTTTTTGAACAACGATATACCTAAATATTTTAATTCCTCGTGTAACATAAAGTATATTTTATTGTCTATTTTTGTTTTTTTTTGGAATTTGTTAATATTTTATTGTTTTAATCTGTTATATGTCATTTTTTTTCGTAAGCAAAGTTCTTTTTTCATAATTAATTGAACACAGTGTTGCAAGCGACATTCGTTTGCGTCTGTCGTAGCGGTGACATTAAGCGTTACCGTGGAACTGACACCGTAACCAAATCATATTTTAGGTTATAATTGTGTTATGTTAAGTTATTATTATTATTAAGTTAAATATATTACAATTAATTAATTATAGACTTGTGTATAACCATGGGAAACATGGTAACACGCAATTTGTGGGACAATATGAACGATTACTAGCCATAATTTTTTTTACTGTTGCGTAATATATATATTATTTAATTTATTAATTTATCTTTGTATCGGTAACCTGTATGGGTAACGGAGCATTTAAAAGAGTTTTCGTTAAATAATTAACCAAAAATAAGATAATTATTATTTTCGCAACGTGACGAGTGGCATAAAATTTGATGTATAATACTGAAAAAAATATCTATTTTTTTGGTTTAAAGAATAATTATGCTTCAAAACCCTTTACAGTCCGACTTTATCCGATCGACACGTATGAGGGGTACAGGCCATAGTCCACCACGCTGGCCCAGTGAGGATTGTCAACAATATCTACGGTTTAAAACATTGTATTGGACGTGTAACAGTGAAAATACGAAACCAAGATGGGATTTGCTCTGACCGTCTCTTTTTGTTTTAGGGAAGCAACAAGAGGAAGAACAGAACTATACACTGACAAGGGAAGACGGTACAGAGTGTTACACCTGCAACACTTGCCAACGATCTTTCAAGAATAGGATGTGTTTCAGGCAGCATTACAACCACGTTCACTTGCACCTTCGCCCTAAACTTAGAGGATGCTACCTCTGCAATGAGAAGGTTCCAGGTCATTTGAGAGCGTTCCACCTGGAAAAGATGCATGGCATCCCACCGCCAACCTGCAACGCTTGTGGGAAGAAATTCGCCTTTCCCTTTGAAGTGCTCCGTCATCAAAAAATTTACCATATGGGCGAAAAGAAATTTGTCTGCGAAATTTGCAATATGTCTTTTGCGAGAAGAAATAATTTGAGGCAACACGTCGTGAAGCATTCTTCTGTTCGAAGTTTTAAATGTGATTATTGCAGTGAGGCTTTTAAATGGCGAAAGCATCTAGCGAGACATATGTTATTGCATATGAAGAGACAGAAAGATTCCTAGGACAAAAATGAGAATTAACTTTTAAGTGCAAATAACTCATGATAGCGCCTATTTCTGTATGAATGCTTATCGATATGATAATATAGCGGGAAATTATGCAATATCATTTGAGTAGGTTACAAGGCTGAATAAAATATCCTTTGCATTCCTCCAGGTCGGTGACATTTAAAAAAAAATTTTGGAACTTGTTTACTGAGACGCTTAGTTTAAAAAAAAAACCCAATCCATTCGGAATTAGTTACAAGATTTGATACAGATAAATAATTTATAAAACGGCCTTTTACCTTTGAACTAATAAAATTATATTTCGGTAATATTACTGACAGAGATTATTGCTATTGCTGAAAGTAAGAGAAACTTAACAGATATGAAATAAAACAAATTAAATAATTGGCCAGGGAAGTCTTAAAATTAAGTTCCTTGTCTTGTACGAACAGAAACGTTAACTGAGATGGTATGTTTTTGTTCTAGGCAAGCAGCAGAACGCCGAACCATACGAACAGAACTATACTCTGACGAAAGAAGCGGACGGCTCGGAGAATTACACATGCAAAAACTGCCAAAAGAATTTTAAAAATCGTCCGTGTTTCAAGCAGCATTACAATCACGTGCATTTGAATCTTCGTCCCAAACTAATAGGCTGTTACTACTGTGATGTGAAAGTTTCCCCACATTTGAGAGCGTTTCACTTGGAGGAAATGCACGGGATACCGGCGCCAACTTGCAACGCGTGCGGGAAAAAATTCGCGCGAAATTGCGAGGTGTTGCGTCATCAGCAAATCTTTCATATGGGCGAAAAAAAATATAAGTGTGACGTTTGTGACATGACGTTCGCGAGGCGGCAAAGTTTGAGGGAACACGTCATTAAACATTCGACTGTGCGAAATTTTAAATGTGAATATTGTGAAAAGGCTTTTAAGTGGAGAAAACATTTACGAAGACACGTCATGTTGCATGTGAAGAGGCAAAATTGACGCAGAGGCTTATTAGTTCAAGTTCTGTCGGATTCCAATGTTTAAACACATGCAACGGCAATTGTTGTAAACATTCCTAAAAGTTCTAGTGGCTGTTATTAGAGCAGTGTTTCTCAACTTTTTTTATGCCATGCCCCATCTTTAAAATTTCTAAAATGTTTATGCCCCTTATACATAAATCTTAACGGTAATAATATATATTTGTGCGCTTAAGAAACACAAATTATAGGTTTTAGGAAGAATGAAACTATGAAACCGTTATTAAAACACTGCAAGGAAAATTTCAAACTCGTATCGAGTTTTTTTTTATTGTCCCCTCTTAACTATTACATGCCCCCCTGTGGGGTGCGGGCCCCATGTTGGGAAACACCGTATTAGATGAAGGTTTAAATAAACAATTTCGTAATTTTAAAGTGAAAAGTTCTTTCGGCGCATTGGGAATTTTTGTGATGGGGATAACCATTGAATCTATCTAACGCCATCTATGAAGCATTCGGAGAACTACTTTGCAACATGCACATTTATTAAGATGTTTTTTTTTAAACGTGGTTAAGAATAGTTTTTTTACTGTCACAAGCTAACGCTTTTCAATATTTCTTATGTATTAAAGAACAAATTTTTAAAATGTATCTCGTAGCCAGTATAATAAACACTCTGATTTCAGATTACCTTCGGTTGTATTAACATTTTATTATTACTTACTAATGTAAGTGCTATGGATTGGGTTCTGTTGGTGGATATTTAGTTTATTGTTATTTAATTCAGTTCAATGAAATTAATAAATTATACTTTTATTGAGATTTTTTTTTAAATATCTTTTATCCTAAAGTGATTCTGTCATTATCTACCTGTTTTTTTAAGTAACTGAAGGGCTATATATAGAATATTACGAGAAAATAGATAGAATATTAGCCGTATAAAGTACGAGGAAGCTTTGACCACGTATGTATTCGACGTCAAATGTGGCCATATGTTGGCCTTTTAATATAAAATTATTAAAATATTTGTACATGTGTGTGTGTGAATGATATCTTTTTATTATCAATTTATACAAATATTACATTGTAAATAGTATACATTGTCATAATCAATTATAGTTTATCAAGTTTAAAAATGCACCTCAAGGTCAACCATCACACATGCACAAGTTGATTAAATATGTCCCTTGTTTTTAATGACATTTATACAAGCTCGTCATGGTCTGCATGTGTGGGTAATGACCTTGAGGTGTATTTTTATACTTGTTATAATATTCTTATAAATACGTATTTTCTGTAACTTTTAGATAAAAGTTCCATAATAGTATCTATTCTGTCTAATGTACTAATTATTTTAAATAATTACTAAGTTATTTAGTGGGTTATTAAATCTTGTTATCTGACTAAAGATTCTAAGACGACTTATGAAGGGAAAACAGTAAAACTTTTAGTTAATATTAATACCTATTTATTAAAAAAACTATATGAAAAGTATAAAAAGCATTTTTATTTCTTCATCCCATACATTTTCTATACAATCAACTTAGTTTATATAGAAAGGAGCATGCCCATTATTGGCTATAAAACGCACACGAATGAAACTATGTTGAAAAATAAATAAATAAAAAAATAT
>DWJZ01003619.1:0-16712 GCA_018249125.1 Asbolis capucinus
GCTTCTATGTACAGAGCATCGCGAAGAGAGTACATTTTTACCGCGCTTAAAGTATTTGTTACATATACTGCTCAGGGACATCCTTATTTCAATGTCACAAAACTCTTCGAAAATCAATAGTGTATTCCATGGTTCAGCAACTTCCGGCCCGCGGATTGCATGCGGGTCGTATGCGCCTCATACGGACCCCATTTACACGACGCAACTTTGCGTTCCTTGTGTTTCTCCGAACGACGATACAATAAATGTAGCCCGCGTAACATTTATGGCCCTCATAAAAAAGGTTGCCGGCCCATGCTCTAGGACAGTGTTTTTCAATATATGAAGTCCCTTAGAGAGGTCGTGAAGGCTGACTCGAAGGGTCGCCGGCAAACGCATAAAGTCAAGTTTTAAAAACAAAATATATGTGTAAATAAAAATTAAAATTACCATGCACTGGTAGTCTTTTGAATAATTAATCTGTTATCTTTTTTAGGCCAAGGGATTCCGTCAGAATATATAAATCTGTCGCATATTTACCAATATTACCAAACACAAAAGACTGCTACAAAATATCTATTATTTTGTCTTTCACAGTCCCATAACAGAACTGCAACGGTACTATTTCTTACGACTTCCCATAGATGTAAAACATGACTAATTTGGGGATACAGTATCACACGGTCATCGAATGGAAAGTGTACTATACTCGTCCATTTCATTCATTCATTCATCTCAACCCATCACGGCCCACTATTGAGCACGGCTCTCTTTTCTGAATGAGAAGGTCAAGGCCATAGTCCATCACGCTGGCCAAATGCGGATTGGCAGACTTCACACACCTTTGAGTTTTGCAAACTCCCCGGCATGCAGGTTTCCCCATGATGTTTTCTTTCACCGTTAAAGCGAGTGACATTTTAATGCTATAAAAACGCACATAACTCAGAAATGTTAGAAATGCACGCCCTGAGATTCGAACCCGGACCCCTCAAGTAGGAGGTCGAATTCTTAACCACTAGGCTATAACCGCTTTTTTAATTCATGTATACTTCCGTGAAAATTCATTTCGGCTATAAATAAATAACATGTCTGGTACTGTAATTACAGTACAGTAACGGTACTTAAGTTAATATAGCGATGGAAATTTTATGATTGAATATAATGTTCTGTTCTGCAATCTTCGTAACAACTAAAATAATAATAATATGGCTAAGACGCCTAATGAAGATGTCGCTAATTTTCTTTCCATTATATAAAAAAACTTCACTATTTTCTTGATTTCAGATGATAATAATGACCGTAAATCACAAAAAGTATTGAACGAATTAGAGAATATTGATGATGAGTGTGATCAGTTAGGGATTGCGTTTGTGAAAATTGATAATGATGAAGAAGCAAAAGAATACGGTATAGAGAAAGTTCCTACTCTTTTGTACTTTGAAAAAGGTATTCCAACTTATTATGAAGGAAACTTAGAAGAAGAAGAAAAAGTTCTTTCATGGCTAAAACATCAAACGGAAAGTGATGAAATTGAAGATATTACAGATGAAATGCTTGATCTAATTATAGAAAAAATGCCTTATGTTGCCGTATTGTTCTGTAAGTATTATTTCATATTTTCACGTAACCTTAACATTGGCTAAAATATTTGAATCTTTGCCAGAACTTTAAATTACAGCGCCCATCCGAAGTTACGTCAAACATTATTTTTGTTCATTATTTTGTCATACTGAATGAACTGACAAAAAAAATAACATATAGTTTTACTAATTAATTCCAGACGATAAGGATCAGAAAAAAAGCCAGAAAATTTTAGCGGAACTGGAGAATATTGATGATGAGTGTGATCAAAATGACATTGCTTTTGTAAAGATTGATGACGATAAAGAAGCAAAAGAATACGGCATTGAAACTATTCCAACCATGGTTTTCTTTGAGAAGGGCATTCCTCACATATATGAAGGTGATTTGATGAAAGAAGATGAACTTCTCGGATGGCTTTTACATCAAAAACGACACAGTGAAATTCCAGAAGTCACTGATGAGATGATGGATAAGCTTATTGAAAATACTCCTTTCTTGGCTGTAATATTTTGTAAGTATATAAATGCGTATAATATATGCCTACTATTTATGTTAACAGATAATCCTTGATTTAATATTCTTATTTTAGACGACAAAGATGATAAACAAGACATAAGAATTTTGAATGAGTTGGAGAATATTGATGATGAACTCGAAAAGGAAGGAATCGTGATAGTTAGAATAGATAACGATGCTGAAGCCAAAGAATACGGTATTGATCATCTCCCAAGTTTGGTATATTTCGAGGAGAACATCCCTGCTATCTATGAAGGCGATTTAATGAATGAAGACGAAGTTTTGGAATGGCTTATTGAACAGAAGAATAGTGCAACAATCGAAGAAGTCACAGATGAAATTTTGACAGACCTCATTGAGGAGCACGAATATGTAGTAGTGTATTTTAGTAAGTTGAATAATTATTGTTATACTTTAAACAGAAACAACATGCTGAAGTCACCTGATGGTAAGTGATCTGATCTGATGATAAGTGGCCGCTACCCATAGTCATTAAATAATAGATACGCTTCCTAATGTGGGGAAGCTGAACAAGTTGCAGGACATTGTTGAAGCAATCTGGGTCATTATTGACACTAATTGAGCCCAAATACATTTATAACTTACTATCGCAGGATAATAATTAAATGTATAATCCTTATATTACATCCATCATCAAATAACGACAGGCATGTTTTATCGATCAAACCATCAGAGAATGGATTGTTTCTTATTACCTATTGACTCCATTGTTTAATACAATTCCATCCTGATATTTCGCTTTTAATGACTTACAGGTGGTAAATGTGAAGAAGGTGAAGAATGTGACAATATCTTGGATGAATTAGAAAATATTGATGATGAATTAGACGAAACCGGTATTATTTTTGTTACTACTGAAGATATCGCTCTTGCTAAAAAATATGGTATCAAAACTTTCCCGACACTTGTCTTCTTTAGGAACAAAGAACCACTTATTTACAAGGGTAAGTTTTATTTTGTACTATGGGGTTATTTGTAAAAGAAAATAATGTTTAATAAATACGTGTGAAGTTGAATAGAGCTCATTTAAAAAGATTTGTAATTAATGACTATTTATTCAGACTAAATAGAATTTTATTACCGTAGGCGATATCGAGGACGAAGACGAGGTTCTTGCATGGTTAACAGATGAAGATACCCTTGAAATTCCTGGTAAAATTGAGGAAGTCAACTCCAGAATGTTGGAGAAAATTCTAGAAGAAAATGATCACGTCGTCGTATTCTTCTGTAAGTATATCAATTATAAAATTTGAGTAAAAATCTATGTGTGCAAGTAAATTAATTGTAATGATTGACCATTTTAGATAAGGAAAATGACAAAAAATCTCAGAAGATTCTCAGTGAACTTGAAAATATTGATGATGAGTGCGAAGAAAAGGATATCGACTTCGTGAAAACTTCTGATGAGGGAATCGATAAAGAGTATGATTTAGCAGATTTACCAGCCCTTGCTTTCTACAGACACAAATTCAGGACAATTTATGAGGGTGATCTGATGCACGAAGAAGCCATTTTGAAATGGGTATTAGAACTTCATGACTCCCAGCCAGACGTAATTGAGAATGTTGACAGAAAAACTTTAAAGGATCTTATTGATGATGTAGAACACCTAGCTGTATTCTTCTGTAAGTAAATTATTATTGACAAAGGTTTAAATTATTTGAATGAATTAAAGAATGTAATATACGTTGTTACCGATACTCTATAATATATAATATGATATTATAAATTTATCACGCGTGTACAGTCCTAAAAGAATTTAACTTTTTACATGGGGACATAATACACTACGAAAGATATGAATGCGCATTAGGTTGCGTTAGTCAATTGATGTTTTTTTTACTTTCTATAAATTAGTGCTTGATGATGATTCACCTGATGGTAAGCGGCGACGTGGTTTTAAATGGTGAAGCACACTAATTTCGTAATAGCTTATTCCCTCTAGACTTGAAAACACTTACTTATAAAGAAGGAACACGTTTAATATGCCCATGCTTCATATGTATACATGTGCATAGTTAGCCTAATCATTTATTGTTTTATAAATTGTAAAATATTAGTTATACGACATAAATTATATTTATTTTCACAGATAGTGAAGATTGTGATACCTGCGATGAGATCCTCGAAGAGTTGGAGACTATAGATGATGATACAGACAAACATGGAATCCAGTTTGTTAAGTCAAAAGATTCCAAACTGGCATCTGATATTGGAATATTCAGCTTCCCAGCCTTGGTTTATTATGAGACTGGTGTTCCAATTATGTATGATGGTAAGTACTCTACTAGTATATTTTAACACCTTAGAGGGATTGGTCTGTGTTTTCAGATATTTTTTAAGAATTTGCTAAAGTCTGCATTATAATAGTTTTCTATATGAAAGAACAACTATTTCAAACTACGTGGTTTCAAATGAAAATATTTATCATGAAAAATTTAATTACGCTTACATAAAATGCTAAATATGTTTGCACTATTAAAAATGTTATTACCCTGTTTATAGGTGACTTAAAGAACGAAAATAAGGTTCTGCAGTGGCTTGTAGATCAAAAAAGTAAGAATCCACATCCATTTACAAACTCTATACAATAATATTTGTTTAAGGTCTCTAAGAATTTGTTGGTTTATTATGAATAATGAATTACAAAACATTACGTGCATGACATCATTCTTGATATCTCTACACAATAAAAATGTTATTACTCTACGCCTTAAATGCTGGATGTTTGAGCTATGTCATTTTGCATGACAGTTACTAATGCCTGCAGGTGAAGATAGCCACCGACAAAAAAATAAGGTTAATATTAACGCAAGGTCCCATGCAGATGTTGAAAAAAAACCGGGGTTTTCAAGAGCGAAAACCAAAATAGATGATGTTAAATCTCTAAAATCCACTGACGGAAAGACGATAGGAGCATCGAAGGTTAAAGGACCAATATCTTTGGAAAATCCTTCTAAACGGCAGGATAAATTAGGTAGTAAAAAGAAATACGCCAGTATTGATGATGACGATAACCATGTTGATGACGATGATAGTGACAATGACGACGATGACGACGATGATGATGATGAAAATGAAGATGACGATGAAGACGATGATGAGGATGACGACGATGACGATGATGAGGATGATGACGATGATGACGATGACGATGACGATGACAATGACGATGACGACAATGATGATGACAGTGACGATAACGATGATGACGAGGAAGATAAAAATAATGAAATTGAAGAAAAAATTAAAAGAATTGTAACCTATCAGAATCCCTCTAAGCAAGGAGTTTGGAAATCTGTTGGTAAACTTAAAATTCGATACCCTGGTAACGTTCGCACTAAAGAACAGAGTGACGATAATGACGAAGACGATGAAAATGACGATGACAATGATGATGATGACGACGACGATAATGATGATGATGATGATGACGACGACGACGATGATGACGACGAGGATGACGATGACGACGAGGATGATGATGACGACGAAGATGACGATGATGATGACGATGATGATGACGACGATGACGATCGTGATGACGATGACGACGACGATGATGATACAAATGGCGAAGAAGAAAATAAAGATTTAAGTAAAAACCATAAAGGGGCCAATTTAAAAAAATATATAAACGCCCGTCGCATTGATCCAAATGATGATAGCGACGATGACGATGATGACGACAACGATGACGACGACGACGACGATGATGATGATGATGAAGATGATAGTATTTTCAGTAGAATAAAGAAAATGTTTACAGGTAAATAAGTAGCGTTGGCCCCCGATACGTGAACCTGCACGGAGGCACGGATATCCCCGCCATACATCTGCATGGTCGAATTCAGGAACCCGCATGGTTCCCATATCACCAGCTGTTGCCTGCAGTCATTCGCGAACGCTTATATCAAATTTAAACGTTTTCCAGTTCTTAATTACTAACAATACATTTAGAATATTAGAGCGCATAACAAAGTGAGCGCAGAATGGTTTAATAATGCACAGTATATTAACGCAGTTAACTCTTTTGTGATAGTAATTTGTGCGGTTATAAACAAAAAATTTTTACTGACTGCAGGCGATCGCTGTTTCTACATTGGATTGGGGACGAAACCGGCCGTCCCAAAAATGACTTACGAACCCTACCAGTGCTGTCCCACTAAAGTTCAGAGCCCGACAAAAGTAGCCAAGGCGACACCCACCAAGGTTCCGGCTAAGAAACTCGACAAGAAGCCCGCTGTTCCAGAGAAGCCAGCCAAGGGCAAAAACAAGGCGCTAGCCAAGCCTGACAAACCATCCAAGGGAAAAAAAGGTTTATTCGGCTCTGACAATATTTGGTGGTGGTAACTGTTAATTATTAGAGTTACTGGCAGTGATATCAGATGGTAGGAGCGTGCGGGCGGGCATCAAGGACTCACGAATGTTATTCTATACTCTCTTGACTGTTGTGACCGAGTTGCCTAACGATGCATCGTTTCTCGATTAACTCGCTTCAAATAACCTCGTGTCCCTTGGTCCCCTCTGCAAGCACTTAGTGAGTTGTATGTTGTATTTATATATAAATATTACACACAAACGTATGTATATTGACATCAAAATAATAGCTTCATTAGATATTCATCAAAATTTAGTAAACTACGTCGGGGAGCGAAGTAAGCCCACTTAGAGCTAACTGTCATTTTTTATTATTGTACTTTTTATATAAAATTAATGTTATTTAGAGAACATGGAGGCTAAATATTGGGATGTTAGTGACGTTCTTAGCAGGTGTACAAATCGTTCTTTTGATTATAAATTGATTCCAATATTTAGAAATTAACGAGAGAGGTAACACCTATACAAAGGCATTTTTATTTGTACGTATTTTGCCGTGCCATCTTGAAAGACTTATTGTTGTAAGGATTTCATGTTCATATAGTTTTCTAGTCTCATGAAATCTCATTATTTTGTAATACATTTTGTAAACAGTAATTTTTTTAGAATTAAAAGCTATATAGTTCTAATTGTTTTATATTACTATCAGCACTAATATTATATAATGCAAACGCAATGCCAGATCTAGATTATGTTATTCATAATTTATATTTTGTCATATCGGAATCGTATGCTGTATGAGTTTTAATCTTAAAGGTAAAGCTTCGAAGGGTTTAGTTGTTGACAAAACCTTTCGTGGTTCGGGCCGCGGTTGTATCTTAGTTCTTAATTCAGCAGTGCTGGCGTTGTGAGACCATGTCGATAGATTGTATTGTTTGGCCGTCAATTAGCATGGATGTTTAGTTATTTATTTGTTACGTTGAATTTGTTGAGTCGGCGCTGATATTTTTTTTGTTAAATAAATACGTTTTCTATTGTATTTTCTCTATCATTACTCATTTCACACGAATGATGTCAGCATGGTATTGCTGTAGTAGTCCGCGCATGCCAATTATTGGATGTTAACCGGTGAGTTCCTTGAAAATAAATGGATGTGGTTTCTTTATTGGATATTAGATTATTATTAGGATTTCTCAGTATTGAAGTGACTGTAAAATCTTTTAGGAAATCTGTTGGACGAAACTGAAGTTTTGGAATGGATGGTTAAACAAAAAGAAGACGAAAGTATCGAAGAAATAGATAGAGAAAAACTATTCAAATACATTGAGACTAAGGAATTTTTAGCAGTGATTTTCTGTAAGTACATCATTATAAGCAATAGGTATAACTATTCTAACCTACCTTGAAATAAAATTAAAGGTCAGTCCTCTAATAAATTCACGTATTCCACAGATAAAGAAGAGGACCCTGGAAGCCCGCGGATTCTTAGACACGTTGAGTTAATCGATGATGAAGCGGCTGAATATGGTATTAAAATAGTAAAATGCAGCGATCGATTAATGGCCAAAAAGTACGGTTTCCGAAATCCTCCTGGCATAACATATTTTAGAAAGACGAAAGCCATAAATTACGATGGTGATATGGACGATGAGGAAGAAATCTTAGATTGGTTGACTAACCCAGAAAACATGGAGTTAACTGATCATATTGAAAAAGTTAATCGGAAAATGTTTCAAAAGATTCGGCAAACATCAGATTATGTCGCTGTATTCTTTTGTGAGTTTTAATCCTATTTGTAACTTATCAATGTAGATAAAGTCAAAATTTTGTTTACTTTGTATTATTATAATTCAAAATTGTATTGCACAAATTACATGTTTTAGACAGTAATGACTGCAAACAGTGTCCCAGAGTACTGGCTGAGATAGAGCATATTGATGATGACGCAGATGGCGCTGGTATCAATTTCGTAAAGATTGATGATAGGCAAATGGCCAAAGAATTTGGAGTATTTGCTCTGCCAGCTGTATTGTTCTTTAAATTAGGATCGAAAGATCCTGTCATATACGCAGGTAATCATTATATCTTTATTCATTGTGCACTAAACTTGTTGCAAGGTTAGGATTTCTACGGAGTCAACATTTATTTCAGGTGATTTGTACGACGAGCAACAGTTACTAAGTTGGCTACTTACTCAAAAGAACCCCGCTGGTGATGTTATAGAGGCATTAGAAGGACAAGATTTAATGGACTTGATTCAGGAATCAGGATCGGTAGCCGTTTACTTCTGTAAGTCATCGAATTTAGTCATTTGCCACAGTAAAATCAACTGAACATGCACTTTTAACACAGACTAAACATACATATTAATAAACTAGGTATAATCGCATCACTTATTTAAGAAATACATACTATCTACTTCTTTTATCATCTTTACAAGAAACACTAGGAATTATTGAATTTAATCACTACAAGTAACTAACTATATTGCTTTTCATTAGGGAACAAAACGTTGTGTGAAGTGTGTAACGCGAGAATGGCGAAAAAGCCAAAAAAACGAGACAGAGATCATGATGATGAAGAGGGTCAGGAGCAAGAGGGTACTCCTGTCCCTTAAGCAATAAGTGTCTGCCTTTGAAATGTTTACCCCAAATTCCTAATGCGATTTTCGAGTCGAATGTTGCATGTGGCATGAATCCGTAGCACAAGATTTTTTTTAGTTAAGTCCAGTTACGTCTGACTGTATAACATTTACAGTTATATGGTTTCCCATTTTATAAGTCTTGATTCGTGACGTTTACGTGACAGTTTACGTAATATAATGGCGTGAATGAAAATGAATGATTTATTTTGTAGATTAGAGTGAATTCATGAATTATAATTATAAATCCTTTAGTTAGAGTAACTTATTCCTGCTATATTAGATTGCATTGCCTGCAGTTACCCCGGTTTACAATATTCAACATAATAATATGAATGAGCACTATAATTATGTTTGAAATTATAGATGCCCTGGACTGTGAACAATGTGCTGGTATTTTAGAAGAATTGGAAAACATAGATGATGACTGTGATAGACATGAAATTAAATTTGTTAAGACCCAGGATTATTCGATAGCGGAATCGTATGGTGTAACAGATTTTCCAGTATTGGTTTACTTTGAAAATAATATACCAAGTGTCTATGAAGGCTCTTTAGCTGAGGAAGAAGAAGTTCTTCAGTGGCTAATTACACAGAAAACCGAAGATCGTATCGAACTTATTACAAGAGTAATGCTAGAGAAAATGGTGGAAGAAACTCAATATTTGGCAGTTTACTTCTGTAAGTAATTGAAATGAGAAGCCTAACGAGGCTCAACCATATTTCTGAAAAAAAACAGCCATCGTCGTTTTACCGTAAATATAATAGTATAATTTTTATCGTAAACTTTATGTTATGGGAATGTATATAAATTTTGTTCCAGATAAACTAAATTGTCATATATGTGACCATATTCTGGAAGAACTGGAGAAAATTGATGATGAATGTGATGTATACGGTATTCACATGGTAAAGATTCAAGACCCACAATTAGCTAAACGCTATTCTATTAAGACCTTCCCAGCTATGGTATATTTCAGGTATCTAAACTTTCCAAATATTACCTATTATATATTTTATTATTTTCTTTAGGAATTATCAAGTTTATCATTATGTTTTTAAAAATTTAGGAACGGCAATCCCTTATTGTTTGAAGGAGACTTACAAAATGAAGACTCTATCCTAGAATGGCTTATCGATGATGATAATAGAGAACTTGCAGATGAAATTGAATCAGTTAACGAAAGAATGCTTGAAAGGTTGTTGTATGAATCGCACTTGCTTGCCGTATTTTTCTGTAAGTAAAAATAATAACTAATAATTTATCTATATTAAAAAAAGCCTAGCTATATTAATTCTTATAATTATAGACGATGACGAAGATTGTCCGGAATGTCAAGATATTCTTGAAGAACTGGAACAAATCGATGGTGAAGTTGATCAATTTGGTATTGACTTTGTTAAAATTGCCAGTCCTGAAGCAGCAGCTGCCTATAACGTTGTCAACATACCTTCTCTCTTATATTTCCGGAAGAAGGTACCGATGTTATATGATGGAGATTTGCATCAAGTAGACAGAGTATTACAATGGCTGACATCTCAAGATGTTTTTGAAATTAAAAACGAAATTGAGGAAGTCAACAGAAAAATGTTAGACAAATTACTTGAGGAAAACGAATTCCTGGCAGTTTACTTCTGTAAGTAACCGTAAAATAAAACCTAACGAATATGGTATATCGTAAATGGCTAATCAAATATTTTCTTTTAGATGAAAAATCAGCGGAAAGTCGGCAAGTTCTGGACAAGCTTGAGAATATTGATAGTGAAACTGATAACTTGGATATAACATTTGTTAAGATGCATGATCCACGTTACGCTCGGAAATGGGGAGTCACGAAATTGCCAGCAATTGTGTACTTTAGGAAACGTTTTCCAAGTATATACAGAGGTAAGAATTCGTTCGTCGTTTCGAAAAGGAACGAAAGAAAAGAAAATAATCCATATGTTTTATTTCAGGAGATATCATGAACGAAGAAGAAGTATTGGAATGGCTTCGAAAGAATAGATTCCGCCAACCAGAGCTCAACATATTTATGTACGCATTGATCGCTCTCTCGATAGCGTTCGTCATGTACACAGCGTTCCTGCTTCAATGTTTCAAGCCATCTCCTCAACCGCCTGCACCACATCCCAAGCAGGCGTGAGGACAATCAAATTATATCGTAACACAGACTTTAAATCATCTTGCTTAGATGGTGACCTTAGGCTCATGAGCCATACCGGATTTGACAAACATCTAGAGTGATTTATTAAACGGTCCATAGACTGAGAGGCCGATGTACAGAAATCTTTAATAAATCTTGGGGATCAAACTTTACCTTTATAGGGTCTTTATGCAAATATTCGTATTTCGCTGGGAAAGTATTTGTTGCTTTTTTGTTTCGCTTCGTTCCAGATTATTGATTGATATTTCAAAATTCTCAGCGAAATTGGAATATTTGAAACGTATATTTAATGAACAATCATTACTTTCCTTTTATTACCAGATTACAGTCTGGATCGTAATTTTTATTAAGAAGACTAAATACTGCTGTTAACCCACTAATGTCTTAGTTTTATGGCACTTCCAGTTTATTTATTATCATCATTAAGACTGTAAATTTGTTTGTAGTAGAAAATTTCCTTCAGATTTATTTGCAGTCTCTGCAACATTGAGTTTTATATTATGCGACTAACGACTCTATGCGAAAGACATTCGTTTTATAACTTAGTCTTCATTGAAGTCTTCTAATTTTCATTTCATAATAGACTTTTAATAATATTTATCTATATTATCATAGTAACACGCCTGTGTTGAAACTGCTGATCCTATTCTTATTGATTAGGGTTCTTTGGTAATTTCCTCCTTTAGCTTTCGTTAGAACGTTAGGAATCTAGATTGATTAGGTATCTTTATTTCACTGTGAGCTTTAAAATTGATCATTAAATTTTAAACTAGGTAATGTTGAGTCTTAGTGAATTCTAAGACACTTATACCGGAGTACCATCTTTTTTGCTCTTTCTTAGATTTTTATTCATCAATATTCTTTTGTAACTTCATTGCTTTATTGTCAGGAATTTCGTTCTTACGACCCACGTTTTCAAATATTTGACTTTCCATTTAGCGGGAAATTAATTTAAACCATAGACATGGATTGGGCGTTTTGTATCAGATTGAGTGAAACAGCTATACTCATGTAAATTCAGTTTAATGCCAATTACTATCTTGGAAATGTGCTTTATAAAAATAAAGACGTTCATTTCATTATGTACGGGTATAACTTGATCACATGTTGCTACGCTATCTTCAAAGTACTTCTGGATTTCTTAAGAAGATAATCTCTTTAGACTACTCTACTCGTGTGTTTTAAGTGACATTTTCGAATAATTTAATACAAGTATTGTCTGTACCAGTGTCCGCACGTTCTGTTAGATCTGGTGTCGTCAATGCTTAGAAACTTGTCGAAAGATCTATTGGTACTAGTGTGATAAACGGCATATTACGTAGCAACCGTGCCCAGCGTACTACATCATTCCCGCTTTTATTTATAATATTATTTTTATTTAACATTTCTAGTCGCAATTCAATTTGTATAGCATTGTTCCCGGAAGAATATATACGGTAAAAACAATGAACAATGTAACTAGGAAGTACAGTAACTATTTAAACATGTTAAAATATAATGATACCTTCACGAAACGGTAAGGATAAAGACGCGGATATGATCCTTGTGCTCAAGAGAGGGCGCGCCGGCGTTAGCGTCGGAAACTTATTTAATAAACTTGTATATAATATGTAAATAATTAAAAATACATAAAAACAGTAAAAATATTCTATTCTTTTATTTCTTACATCTTAAACCTTTCGTAGAAAATTATTTGTGAACGATTAAATGCAAACACGCCCATATTATGGTCCCGAATTACAGGGTGCAAGACTGTAAAAATTGCACTGGGCCCTAGCCTGACGATCCTCAAGTCCCACAAGCAGCCGGCTCAGAAATGACAAGAATCAACTTTGTAAAAAATATAAATTTACAACCAAAGATCATGTACATATAATGATATATAAAAATAGGTACTTTGTAATAATATAAAGCTGAAGAGTTTGTTTGAACACGCTAATCTCAGGAACTACTGGACCGATTTGAAAAATTATTCGCATTTTTCGAGGAAGGCTATCATCACGCTAAGACCAATAGGAGCGGAGCACCAATGAAGATGTTTCAAAGTCGGGGGATTTTTTCTTCTATTGAGAGCTACCGCTGCGTGCGCTGCGTAAACGGTTAAAGTTTCGCAAAAATCATGTATGACAGAAACCAAGTCGCGGGTTACGTTTAGGCGTATAAAAAACAATTTTATTATTCCCAATCTTTCCTACTGGTGATGCCTTTGCATTTTTGCCTGTTGTTCAGCAACAGGTTAAGGAGCTAGATTCTTAACTGATATATAATATTTTATTAAATGTGTTTGCTGTTTTGTTTATTGGTTTGGTTTAATTAGTTTTATTAAGATCAGTTGAGAATTTTATCACGCAAGTCAATTAAAAGTATGCAGTCTACCGCTGTTAGTTATCTTGAGGCGCAGGTAAAGGTAATGAAAAAACTAAACACAGATACGTTATCAAAAATTGCATTTATCAAACTCATAAATCTAACGACAACGCTTACAATTTTAATCAGTCTATTCGTAACACTGTTTCACAGGCGCATTATGTTTCTCTTACAGAATAACTCAACACGACAATGTCTACTTTATGATATGATATAGATATTAACTGATACATAAGTTCGTACACAGAGGAACTCTACAAGTCCAAGTACCCATAATGGATCCTTCATATTAAAATATATTTCTTTGGAAGCATGCATAGTGCGGCTTGTTTCTATTGTAAGCGATCGAAAAAGTTAAGCAACACCGGGCGCGGTCGGTCGGAGGATGGGTGACCGCTAGTTGGAAAAAAATTCATGAACGCTTCCGTGCTCCGGAGGGCACGTCAAGCCGCTGGTTCCGGTTGTTGTCAATAGCAATCGTTAGATAGCAATCTTTAAGTAATGTTTGAGGGCTTTGGGCGGCTTAAAACTTCCGACACCTGGGTTCATCACTATCCTTCACCAATCCGGATTGGAGCAGCGTGGATTATGCTCAAGGCCTCCTCTGTTTGAGGAGAACCTGTGCTCAGTAGTGGGCCATCGGTTGGTTGAACCCATACTTCTTTTGATAAAAAATCTATCTATAACGCCGAGGTACTAGAGACTGACAATAGTAATTTAATCATATAAAAAAATCGATACATCGCGGTACTCGCTTAATATCATTTCGACAATATCAATATTATTGTGAAATTTGTGTTTTTAACTTTAAACATACTATATAAAATTACACATACCGTTAGGGTTGCCAACTTTTTTCGTTTTTGTTTGCTACAAAAAATATAGTACTTTATGGAGATAATAAAAAATAGTTACATTTGTAATTCATTTGTTTTTTTTTTAAATATTTGTTTTTTGTGTTTCACGCACATGCACATTACAGTAGTCGAACGTGGAGCGCGTTAATATTAGTGTGGCAAAATATAAAGTGGCATGTTGACAGGCCGATTGGTCTAGTAGTTAGCGAACCTGACTGCTACACCGAAGGTCGTGGGTTCGATTCCCACTCAGGTCAAACTATTCTGTGATAAACATAAATATTTGTTCCGTGTGTCTGGGTGTAAATATCTATATAAGTATGTATTTATAAATATATATTTATGTGCATCAGTTATCTGATCACCATAGTACAAGCTAATGTTTAGTTTGGGGTCAGACGACCGTGTGCGAGTTTTCCAAAGATATTTATTTATTATTTATTTATACTGAATTTCGTGTTCTATACATTTCTTCCATAGTATATGTATAGTATGGAGTCCCGAAATACAGTACAATACTATTTAATACGGTTGGCAACCCTATATACGGTATACATGTATTGATGCCTAATAGGCAGCTTACTTGCCTATCTGTGTATAATATGAAAGAGGACTAAATATTTAAACGTAACAGTATCTACCTTTTGAATTATTGTTTTATAAATATTACACTAAAAACTACATACAAGCTCTGGTATTAGCAATAAAGGTACCAACAATATTGACTAACAAAGTAAAAAATAGCTGTTAAGAACAACAAACTTAACTGAATACACCAAATAGAGACGTTTGTAATTGAACTCTAAGACTCACTACGATTAGTAGTATCATAATTATTACTAATACAGTGTAAACTTTTTATAACGAAACTCGAGGGACCGAGCATTTTCAGAAGCTATTATTAACTTAACTTGCAGTGTATATTTGTATTTTTGTTTGTACTCGTTCTACTTTATAGGGAGTTATCGAACGGAAACACTGACGCTGGCAACTTATTCCAGTCCTCAAGTACAGTTTACTCAGTTTAAGGAGTTATGACGTCATCTACGGGACTTATGACACGCACTTTTCTGTTTTTTTCAATACCTGCTCATTTTATATGAATTGTGGTGCAATACTACCCTTGTGATGCTTTAAAATGATTGAATTATTAAAAATGAAGACTTAAGTGATGATAAGGTGGATATTCTGATGGTTCTTCAAGTACTTGGACTTTTCGCTCTCGAACAGATTCACCAGCCGCTTGGTGAACTCTGCGTGGACCGCGTCTACTTCTTCATCGGTCGGCTCTAAGTTCTTCGTCACTTCCATGGGTTCTCCAACTGAAGGAAGAGTAAGGTTTCTGGATTAAAGGTTGGCATTTACTTATGTTAGTTCATGTAAGTTGTAACAGTAATGTACCTATTGTCTCTAACCCATTAACGGCCTACTACTGAGCACGGTTCCTCATACTGTGGAAGCCTGGAGCACACTCCATCACGCGGTTCCAATGCGGATCGGTGGAGGTGATAGTGGCCAACTGAAGTCTCTGAGTTTCTATCCCGAAGGCCACCGACTAGCTTCACAACTGCCATCTGGTGATACCAACCAGGGCTGACCAGCTTGCGTGTCCTCGAGTCACTCAATAGCTCAAGATTTTTTTTGCCAGTAGCAGTTACCTATCCTCCTACCACCACTGTCTTTCATGATTGAGAACGCCGGCCTAACGCTTTGGTAGTGTAAATCAATAAAATAGGTAATTTAAGTAAGAAAACAATAAAACATCTTCGATAAGGACAACTATCAAGTTTAGAGTAAGTCCTGACTTGTTTACATTGTAGTACCGCGTGATTCTACATGAGTCACGGATGGATATCTATATAAGAGATGTGAAATGCAGGCTAGCTTCGAAGACAGAGAAAAGTCTGTACTTTTAATTAATCTATATTAATTGTAGCTTCTCTTTACTGTGTACGAATCGAATGTACGAATGTAATGTATACTATGCCTTGATCAAGATGGCGTCGTCCGGTCCACACACATACATGTCATCATAATCTCAACCCATGACGGCCCACTATTGAGCACGGGTCTCTTCTCTAAATGAGAATTTTAAGGCCATAGTTCATCACGCTTGCCAAGTGCGGATTGGCAGACTTCACACACCTTTCAGTTTTGCAAACTCTCCAGCATGCAGGTTTCCCCACATAACTCGGCAAAGTCCGAAGTGCGCCCCTGGGATTCGAACCCGGACCCCCCGAGCAGAAGGCCGAATTTTTAACC
>DWJZ01003620.1:0-16710 GCA_018249125.1 Asbolis capucinus
TTGTTTGTTTGAATTGAACAGGCTCCGAAACTACTGGACCGATTTAAAAAAAATCATTAGAATCCTACATTATCCCTGATGATAGGCTATACTTAATACGAAAAAAAATAGAAATCTGCGTGAAAAATTCAACAATGTAACCCAGTATGTGAAAAAAGTACCAAAAAAATCCTTATTTCGCGTACGCTGCGGAAATGATCGACAATAGAGCATAGTGATGTACTACAGACTTATAGAAGATATCAATATCTAGAAATAAATCCGTGATAGTGTCTAACTGTTACAATTTACTGATAACTGGTTCTTCAGAAGCGAAGCAAAGACAGCTTCTAGGAATTGAATAAAAACATTACACCCTCTACCTCATTCGAAACTAACTCACGTTTGGAAACTTCCATATAGGTGTATGTATATAATTTTAAAGTACACTACATATATATATATTTTTTGGTTCTTGATTAAATTCAGTTATATTATTGATAAAATAAAATATGTTCCAATAAAAATACATTCATAAAATTGTACTTTACCTAACCATATCATAATTTGCAGTAAACCTGCGAAATTTGTGCTGGGACACATAACAGACGTGTAACTTCTACGGACAAGTGGATAAACATTCTACAACAGACGAGTGATAAAACGAATCGCAACGGACAAATGCTAAAACGAATCGCAACGAACAAATGATAAAACGAATATCAACAGATAAGTTGTAAACGAATCGCAACAATTTTTTTGTTATAAGATTTACGGGCAGGTAAATTGAACAAGGAATTTAACAAATTTAAGTTACATATTTTATTGAAAATGATTGTTGATTTTAATTCATGTCTCTTAGTGGCCCACAAAAGAATAGCGGCCTATATTTAAGTAATGTTTAATCTATCAAATTAATTCGTTTGTAAAGAGCAGTTATGGCTGGAATAAGATGACGTACCAATTCACTTCATTCGTTTCATTCTCAACGGTTGTTGAATGAGATATATGGGTCGAGCGGAAATTGCTCGGCAATATAGCTCCAGACGGGTTTAAGGCCTTCAATTGGATCTATTTAAAACTTATTTCTTTTTTACAAAAATACAGAGTTATTTTTTGTGTCATTGAAATATTGAAAAATATTTTTCTATTCCATGAGAACGGCCTTATTGGTAGTGATTTTAAATAGTGAGGAGATTGGCGTTTATTTAACAGATATATATTTGTTCTTGGGTTAGATGTAATTACATTATAACTGTAATTATGGCATGAATATGCGCTCTGCTAAATTATACACGCTGCTGTGGGGAGTCGAGGTTTATGTATCAAAAACATGTCAAATTAGGTACGTAATTAAATTGAGTTAAATTATAGAACTAAAAAAGAAAACGGAGGATAAATATACCTACATACATATGTATACATATGTTAATAAAATAATATTTAAATTTTGTGAAATATTATATATTACCTGTGTAATCCGTTTTGGTATTAATATTAACATAAGTTTTAGTCGTAAGTAAATACTGTACGCTAAAACTGTTGAATTACTATTAAATAAAAAATTATATATATATGTATACACACATACATACATATATATATATATGTGCGTATATGTATATACATATATGTGTGTGTGTGTGTGTGTGTGTGTGTGTGTGTTCAAATATTTACAAATATGTACATCCACGCAGGATTACTTGTGTCACGGACAAGTACTAGCCACAAATAACAACAATGTTACTCATATTACAGATACGAAATTTTATAAGCACCTACGTTTGTTATTCTTCCACGCAAGAACTACTGAACGGATTTAGATGAAATTTAGCACAGCGACACATTAAGACATTGTAATCGAACGGGAACACATTTTAAATCCATTCAACGGGTAGCGCATGAAGGAAATTTATAAAATTAGTATGATAATATTTTAATTATTGGAATTAATATGAATATTAAACAAAGCCGAAATTAATATTCTGTTGGCTGTATTCTACGTAACACCTATCAAAACAACACATCCCTTACAAAACGTGCCTGAGGAAGGTGTGGTAAGTTTAAGGTAAATTAATTACCCCGCGATTCCGAAAGAAGAGTAAGGGATCCAATTACGCCCCGAGCTTACCTTAAGAGAAAATCAAACAATCGCAAATTAAAAGGAGGGTATTTGTTCCTAAACCGCTTACTTCCCCCTAATGAAGTCGGTCTCATAGCAAAACCTCCTTATTACCTTACAACAAAGTTGCTCGACCTTTTCGACAGTCGGGCCAAAGCAAGACATGATAAATTTACTGCGGGCCATAATTCCCAGTTAATTACTCTCAGGACTTGTGTAATAAAGAAAATCTAAAAACATACTTGCGCGGGCCATTTAAAATCCGTTCGCGGGCCACGTTTTGACCTGCGGGCCGGAGGTTGACCAGCCTTGCCTTACAACATTAAACTCCGTTCCGTTTGGCCTATTTTTCACTCAAATTAAATTAATTGTTTAATCCAATCGATATTGGACTAATTAACAGTTATTATTTCCTTTCAACACGGTTCAACGTAGGATGGTTTTTAGTCGGATTAGGAAACTCTAAATCTAATGAACCTACCTTTGCCTATTAGTATGTTACTCTATTAAAATTTGTATATCTGGTTACGGATCAAATCTTGCAAGCTTAATTAAACCCACTGCCTCTAACACTACGGAATTGAAATTTTGCAATTTTCAATTCTCATGACAATGTATTTTTATGATAAGCTTGACCTGATACTACTTTCAGGATTGGCTCCAGACAAAATTACTCCTCAACGGTTAACACAGTTACGAAATTTTGTGAATTTCTTAGTATTAAGGAACTATAAGTAAAGCTTGT
The DNA here is from genome assembly GCA_018249125.1 of Asbolis capucinus. NCBI lineage: Eukaryota > Metazoa > Arthropoda > Insecta > Lepidoptera > Hesperiidae > Asbolis > Asbolis capucinus. Next base: position 2,847 of record DWJZ01003620.1, read on the forward strand.
ATTTTTTTACATTTTAATAAAAGGTTTATTTCTTGAATGTGGTCTATTCGTACGTCTGTGTGTATCGTTCACCCCTCCACAGCCCAGCTGAGTGACCCTTAGTAAGAAAGCTGTAATTTGGCAATGATGTACAGACACACATATGTATAAGTAAAAAGTTAATTATCACGTGCTACAGTGAAGGAAAACATCGTGAGAACCTGCACTTCGTATTCTCTATTAAATTCTCAACGGTTTGTGAATTCCATTAGTCCCCACTTGACCAGTCTGGTGGACTATGGCCTAGACGTCTCACATCTTGAGACCCGAGCCCAGTTTTGGACATATAGTTTGCAATGACGATGATGAAATATATAAATCATATATATACATTGCATGTTGCATACATATATATACATATTTGTTGTGTATATAAATATATATATATATATAAATAAATATATATATATCTATCATATATATATATAATAATATATATAATCATGTGTAATAATTTGTATAAATCTATCTCCAAATATAATGTAGTAAAACAATTGTATAATTTTCTTATATTATATTTATAAATCATGTTGCTTCCTTGTCTACAGAAACAAGGAAGTCAAAATTATGCTAATGACACAATAACGGGCCTCAAAATTGTCTTAATCAAGTTATTTTCACGTGTATTACAAATACCTTCCCTTTATACTGGGATCTTTAGTATGTTCATTATTTTGGCGTAAGCAAATTAGAGACTCTTAAGTAACCATTACTTAATTAAGTAATGAAAGATACTCTTATTTCTTAAATGAAATTGCCCTAACTAACTTTAACCTATTATCCCAGGGGAACAAAACAGTTTTCTGGGATAAAAAATATCCTATAACGATTGTCTTAATATAAGCCACAAACATGTTAAATTTCTTCTTAATTGGTCTAATAGTTTCAGAGTTGCGATACTAATTTTAACCTTTTATCCTGTAGGAACTAAGCCATATCCCGGGATAAAACATATCCTATAACGTTTATCGGGTTTTAAACTACGACTATGCCAAGTTTCATCTAAATCCGTTTAGTGGATTTTGCGTGAAGCTCGAACAGACAATAAATCAAAAAAAAAAATCGGTTTATATGAATAACAAAGCCTCCCTGCATCAAAATTGCCAAAAAACACTAAATGTACAGCATTGACCCTTTTACAGTTTTATTATTAGTATAGACAATACTGTTTACTCTTATTCGTTTATTAAAATTAACATTCTTTTGACTTTGTAGCTTGTACCTGACTTTTAAACTGTATAAACTAACTTTGATTAAATAAATTATAATTTGAAATTAATATATAAAGTATTAGTGTTTCGTTTTATTTAGCTGAATGTCGTGTAATTCTAAAATAAAAGTATTTTTTCATGTTATAAGCGGGCGCAGGAGCAGACAGTTCACCTGATGGTAATCACTGCCGCTCGAAGACCATAGCAACACCAGACTGGGGTGTCACGAACACGTCGCCTGCCAAGACAGAGTAATAAACTCACAAGCCCGGGGGAGAAAAAGAAAGAACGAAGCAGTATATGCTGAAGCAACTGAATTCAATAACAGTACTAACTGAGGCAGGCAAACCAACAAATGATGGGGTATCAGGTAGGGTGACAGAAGAACGGAAAGAATGAAGGAAGGATGAGGAGAAAAAGAAGAAGCTTCCAGCCAATATATGACGAATAGTTTGTTGGTTGATTCAAGCAAGAAAGTGGTAGCAGCCAGATGGGCTTAACCAAAATATAATACTTCCGCGAAGCCGAACCATCGCTGAATTCTATCACGTCTTACGACACCCTGGTCTACCAGCGTGGAATTTCTGTTTGTATTCTAGGCCGTATTGGATAATACGGCAAATTATTGATTTGTCCGTTTGTTTGATGATCGTATTGTATAATAGATAGCAACCCTGCTTGCAAAGTAAGATTATATGTCTCGGGATGAATTCCTACAGATAAATATTTGTTCGCGGGTCATGGTTTTTTTTGTGTGCATATTTATTTGTCATACAGGATATCCCAGTTCGGGGTATATCTTCGTTATCGGATAGTTCTTTTGGCGTGTTAGGGGAAAGTGATGAAAGTAAATATTAACGATGCGTGTGATACAAAAAACCGACACCCTGAGTTAGCTAGTCAACATTTTAGTTTTTACGTTGCGTTCACACACCGTCACAAAAAACCGACACCCTGACTTAGCCAGTCAACATTTTAGTTCTTACGATGCGTTCGCACAACGTCACAAAAGATCGACACCCTGAGTTAGCTAATCAAAATTTTAATTTTTACGATGAGTTCACACACCGTCACAAAAGATCGACACCCTGAGTTAGCTAGTCAACATTTTAGTTTTTAAGATGCGCTCGCTAACCGTCACAAAAGATCAACACCCTGAGATAGCTAACCAACGTTTTTTTTTCTATTATTAGCATCGTCTTTTCAACAAACGCTAGATATTTTTTTCAGAAAGATTTTTATTTTGTTCCGCCAAAAAAATAACGTGCGTATATACTCGTAAGTACACAATAATTTTTAAATATTAAAACTTCAACAAATAACATACCCTAACTTTGCAGAAAGATATGTACATTTTCTGCGCTTTTACCTATTATTTTTGTAGCTCAGCTTGATTGGGATAAATTTTACAATGAACAATTCGTTACAGTATAAGTTTAATTAAAATGCTAATTTCATTGCTGATATTAATCAGGTCGCTGATAAAATACGCTGTTTTACATAGTTCATTTTAAGTTATCAGCTATCAGAAAGTAATTGAGCTATCAATAAAATAATGACATTTTATATAACATAATTTAAAATTGTTTACTTTGAAATAAAACCTGCCAGGGTTTTTTATAACAGGCACGGGTAAACAGGCCTACGGCAAGAACAGACCGGTTGGACGGTTAGTTTGACTGCTACACCGAAAGTTTGATTCCCACCGAGGTCAAACTTTTCTGTGATGAGCAGGAATTTTTGTTCTCTATGGAAAGGTGTAAAAATACCTATATAAGTATGTATTTAAAAATATATGTGTATGGTTGTCAGTTGTCTGATCACTATAGTACAAGCTAACGCTTAGTTAGGGGTCAGACGGCTGATGTGTGAGTTGGCTAAAGATATTTATTTATAATGATTGGTATCGCTTATGGACACGTGCAATATGCAGTCAGCTGCAGACACGTTGCCGGCGCTGAAGAAAATGGTTGATTCTCTTTTTAAAGGACTCCATATATAACCTCAGATCGAAGGTTACTTTGTGCAATTATACCGTAGTCAAAGTAACTTTACACAATGTTAACGTTAACTAGAGCTAACTTGCGTTAGTTTGTTGTATAGCTAGTTAGTTAAGTTAGATAGTTACGTAGCACTGCCTACATATAAATATATGTAGGTACGTACTTGCACAATGCATTACAATATCACGAGTGCAATGGTTTTTTTTTATATCAAAAAAGCCAGCATGCCCGCATGCCTGAAACAAAATTCGTCTTCTTAGACCGCTGATAAGATTTAAAGGAATGTTAAACGATATATGCCAATACAATAAACGAAAAAAAGGAATCGTTCATTACAGTAGCAGAGACACTAAAGATTTTTTAACGTTACAACTTTCTAAAATCTGTAATTGTTTCATTGTGTACTCTCTATTTTAATGACTTTATTTTTGGGACTTAATTTATTTTGAACTGCAATGTATTTATTTTAATGTGTTTATTTTAATGTATTAATTTTAATGTACTTATATCATGGTAGTTGAATTGCACCAATACTTTGTACTAATTTAATTATTAACTATTACTTAAGTGCATGCGATACACCTAATTGTAATGACACTTGTCTGTCTTTTTTCCTTGTATTTTATTCATGCTTATAATATTAGTATTTGTATATTATGTCGGGGTTCAAATAAAATAAATAAGTAAATAAAACTTATAAAAATGATTCAAAATTATGCGCGTATTAAATATTGATTATCACTTTCTTTGGTGAAGGAAAATATCGTGAGCAAACCTGTACTCCGAAGAATTCTCAATAAAGCTCTCGTAAGTTCATGAATCCAATCCGAACAAGTCAGCGTGGTTGCTTGTACCCCTTACATTGTGAGTGGACATCCGAGCCCAGTTGTGGGATACTTATGGGTTGAAATTATAAATACAGGCCAAATTACAGCTTTCTAATACTAAAACTCTTGGCGACAGGCTGCCAATGGATGCACAGATATCGCGCGCACTAACTTAACGCGCTTAAACTTTCTTAAAGCCTCCAAATATTGGCGTGCAATATTTTGATTGCATCAAGAAGACAAAATAAGGCCTTATAAAATGTAACAAAAGTCCGCAAAAAATCTGTTTTATCTTTCCATTCAAACAGGTAGGTACATTGAATTTATAAAACCGAATTTATTCTCCCGAATCCCGGTCCATAAGGTTTATTTTTGTCCTGGAGACCAGAACAAATCTAGACGACCAAACGATCTGCAATCCCGGACAAGTCGTCTTCAGTAAATACTCGTATTTGTAGAATACTCCACGGGTGTCGGGAGAATCTGCTTTATTTGAATAATTTGATTAAGCCGACCCGTGGTGACACCTCAACTATTATAACCTTTAATACCTTATAATAAGGCCTACAATTGTATACAAGACGCTCAAAATGAATGCTACCATCGATCGACGAGACATGCTTATTGCGGTCTATTTATTTATCTTAAGCCTCACTTAACGACGGTTTTAACGCGGAAAAGATTTAGGCGAAATACGAAGTAGATTTATTATGCAAAATAAATAATTATACAGATGAAAAGCCAAAAGAAAACTGTATTAAATATTTAGCTTCCGTATTGGATGTAGTACTGTTATTTTACATTTTAATTATAATCCATAGTAGTAGAAGAAAATAGAAATTAATCCGTTTCTTTGTTTCTTTGTCTACCCCGCGCGTGCAGGTTTATCCACTTCCTTCCTAGTAGGCAACGCGTTACTCGTATTGACACTCAGGTCTAGAATTATCAATGTCCATGGGCGGCGGTAGCCACTTATCATCATGCCAATAATGATGCCAACTGACTCCAGACGCATCAACAACATGCCACTTCAGTTGGGGTGACAGAAGAACGAGAAGGAGAACGATAGAGGAGACAAGTGTAATCTAGTTTTATTTTCCGAGGTTATTTCTCGTTATTATAGTTACCTACCAACTAGTAATAAATGTTCCTGCTCTTGCGCGCTCATAACAACATCCTGCGATTTCTTTTTCCACGAGTAAATCACACAGAAATGAAACATCCCGGGTCCTGTACAAACATTTAGAGTTTACACACGTGCGACTTTGATGCGACAAAATGTCGTACGATGCAGACAGGAAAATATGGAAATGCTTGTGAACAACACTTTCAAGTTTTTTCAATGTACAGCGGATTATTGACTGAATTTAATATTGAAGGCTACTGCGATTTTATGCCTGATCAAAGATATTTATAACAGTGTCACGTGACGCATGCCCAGTACGGCCGGCTTTCGAAAAAGCAATAATTTTAGGTTTTATTCAAGATTTATCTGTTTTTAATTATCATTTAACATAATCTGGGTAGTGACTTTAATTTCCTGCAAGTTTCATTTCAAAACATATACAAATTCAGCAAAACTGAGACCTGGAAATTAGTAGAATGTGTTGATATTGACATGAAATAATAATTAATGCATAAATTGTGAGACGCTTAAAATTTTTAGACAGTTAAATATATTTATGTGGGGTTAATATCGAAAGAAATCGAATTTTCACCACGATGCACCTACTAATAATCTTGACTTGTTTCCGCCATCTTTTTATTTGGTAGTACAAATATTATATGAGGGGCCTGAGCATTCAGACAAATGCCTTTTCTGTGAGTGTTCACGCCAAACACTAGTTCAAAAAAGTCAAATCATTTATTCCATCTAGGTATTTACAATACTCTTATGAACGTAATTTTTTAGAATCTACCACCGTTTTGGAAAGGTGTTATAATAATAAGGAGAAGAAACGGCGAATGCAACTAGTGAGCACATCTTTTTTAATAATACAAACTTATTACAATGAATAAAGTTGGGTGGAATCGGCTGTTTATGTACATGTATTATTTCCAAGCATCCTTGTCATTAATATACTATAATACCCTTTTTCCATGAGTTAGGAGTTAATTTGCTTTTTGAAAATCTCGATAGGTAAGTTAAGGATTGATGCACTTTGTTGTAAAAATTTACACCAAGCCCCACAAAAGATCGCTGCACTTTACGTAAGCGAAATGGGGATGTAACCAAATGGTGCATATTTCGAGTTTGTCGACTAGCCTGCACTTATAATATTTAGAATTTTTATAAACTTGGGTAAGTTGAATTTTATGTTTTAGATTTATTCTGTGTAATTATAATTATTATCTCCGTGGCATAGTGACAGCGCGCCTGAGTTGTTACTTAGGGGGGTGTGGGATCGATCGCGACCGGAGATTACGTTATCATGTTTTGACCCGTTTTATATTTTTTGGTATTCACAAAATTAATCAGACAATGCAAATATTTTTTAAGGTTTTTAAAAGTTTTAAAAGAATTTGTCGTATGCTTAATATTGTATTGTTTAAATAAATCAAAAAGTATAAGTTATTATACATTATTTTGTCGAACCGATTGATCCTCACTCTGGGAAACCAGAAACAGAGTTTTTTTATTATTTTTCCCAAAAATTAGTTTGGCAGTTCAGCGGATTATGCTGCCAGCATAGTAGGTTGGATGCAGAGTTAGGATGTGTAGATAATATATTTTTATCGTAATTATTAATGTATTAAATTTTTTTTTTTATTAAATAAGCAGTTTAGCATTAAAACCGAGTTAGTTGTTTCCGAAATTAGTGTGCACAAGAGCATAGACAAGTAGATATTCTAGGGTTCCGTCTTCCAGATACAAGCTCCATCAGTCTAGCTCAGTGCTACAGTGACTAGATGTGACAACAACTGTTTGTTATGTAGGTTATTTAGTTGTTTTTATAAAGCCGATGATAGTAAGGTATTATCTATAGACGCTAACGGCTAATGCCTAAGCATTTAGCATGACATTAGCCGCTGATCAATACATCTTACATCTTACATCTTACTACACTTGTTTAATGCAGATTGTTTTTGAAATCAATGGCATTTAATGTATGGTGTGCAGTACTTGTTTGGGAAAATATAACATGCGTGTTTAAAGAAACAGCTGTCGCATGATTTAAGACTGTTAATAACATCCAAACTGAACCCGTATCATTGCACGAACCTGAATCACGAGCTAATTGGACAGGCCGCTTCCTTAACGTTTATTAATTATTATGTTGGCAACATAATAACCACAGACAATTAAACTTTTCTTTTTTGCGCGTGATAGGAAATGTACCACATCTTGACGGGCAACATTACCGCCATGCGTAAATCAGCCTAAATACAAATTGCTTTTTATTATATTTCATTAATATTATTATGTACTGGTAACGTTGGTGTTAGCTGAAGCAGGTGGTACATCGTGGCCACTGACGTGTTACACAAAAAGACGTTGGTACATTCTACTTTAATACCTACTCCTCACATTGTGAGTGGAGACCCGAGCCCTGTAGCGGGACCTTTGTAACTTGCAATGATGACATCCTACTCGAAGAATATAAACACACTAAACAATTTGAACTAACAATTTTTAAGCTAACAATAAATAAGTAACACCTTTGTCCTCCGGCCGCCATCTCTGATAAATGTTTTAGCTCTGTATCTCGTATTAGCAACTCTATAGATTTGGACAAGACATTAAGACTTTATCCTCCGAAAAACGCGACCTTCAATGTAACATTTTGGAGGCCGCGCAGGAATTACATGACTAACTACCATCGAAGGACACGTGGCGACCCGGGTATCCATCCTTATACCTTGGATATCCCTCCAGTAAGGACGACACGTTTCGAATGGTCCTTTGTATGGCGTACCGCGAAGGATTGGAAAAAAATAACCGACGTCTGTATTTCCGCTCTAGTATAATGGTGTTTTCAAGAGAAGAGTGAATAGGCTTCTTCTAAGTTAATACGTTTTACCGTCTTGACTACATCGCCACTTAACATCAGATGGGATTGTAGTCAATCATTAACTTACAAAATGGAAAAAAATGTCTGTTCTGTCTGGGCTCAGTAAAAATATCTATATTAGTATCTATATACATATATATGTATTTTACCAGTTGTCTGATTACCCCAGTACAAGCAAAAATGCCTAGTTAGCGATCAGAGGCCTGTGTGGGAGTCGTCTTGAAGTACCTTTTTAATTTCATTTTATATTATATATTTTATTTGCTTAATCTGTTAATAACTGAAGCTTTTCTAAATCTAATCCCTTGGATTAAGATCCAGTTAAGCAGCGGTTGGCGTGGTCGGTAAGAGATGGGAGATCACTAGATTTAAAAAATTATGAAAAAAAATTTTAAGCACTTCCGTGCTGAAGGAAGCTTTATTGAAAGCTTTTTGACTGTACAAAAACTTTGGAAACTTGGGTTGGCCACACTAACTTCTTTCTTTCAATAATAAGGAAGCTAGCAAGCATAACCAGGACAAGCAAGACTATAGTAGGAAATCCAGGATTTATGACGAGGAACACTTGACATAGGTCTATTGTTTGCATGGAAAGTTAAATGTAGTCTTTACGGGAGTACTTGACTCATTACCTGAATCCACTCTCGAAGGTATGTGCCAATCATCTATATGACCTGATTGATCGTAGGCATCAACCATCTAGGTGACCTACTCATATCTACTGTTGTCATATATTTAGTTTTCCTCTTTAATTTAGTAAATTGTACTGATACGATGTATCCAAAATACGTTATGGTTTGCTCTGAAAATCGGCAGTCGTGGTCTTTCGCTGTTCCATGACATTAATATATTGTGTGTTAATTTTCTTTGTCATAATTAACATATATTATCATGTATAGTTTGCTATCCATTCTTAACTCCTATGATGACAAAAGATGCCTTTTCTTGTGTCCAACTATATCTCGAAAAACATAATACGAATCGAGTTTAGGATATTAGAGCTGGCATGAGGTGTACAAACCATTTTTTAATTGACCAATCACGCATAACTTTATTATTATTTACTTTTAAATCGGATCTACATATACATCGATATTCGTATTAGTAACGCTCCCTATATCTTCGCGCCTTGTTAGATAAGGCATGTACTTGGCTATGTTATTGTTGGTATAGATACCGATAGTATCTCAATGAACACAACACCGACGGCGCAGTGGCCTGTGTGAAACGTTTGGCCATCCATTTTAACATGCAATGCGACGCGAACGCGTGCAGCGAATTGTATCAGCTTTGGCGAATTATCAAATTATTCTTTCACTTAATTGCTGTGCGTATGTTGTGTACTGTCGGGATCATAATCAAATATTCATACTGTTTATTGTTATTAATATCGTTTTGTATGTGATTGTACAACGGTAATATATCTTTTTTCCTAAACAAGCAAACGAGTAGACGAAAAGAGTAGACCGATGGTAAGTGTACACTGTTGAGGCAACGAGTGACACCAATAGACTTTACACTTCATCCATATTTATGATACTATTCCTATGTGTCGGAAGAAGAATGGAAAGGAGAATGACTAAAAGTGGTAGAAGTTTTTATCTAATTGATTTTTCCTTCAATTAGGAACTTAAAATATATTTATCATTATCATCAGTATTTTAGTTGGCTACAATGACGAAATGATCATTCGGTGTAATTTAAATATTTATTAAAATTTACTTTAATCTAGTAAATTTATTTTTAAACAAATATTTTTATCCATTCTGCCGATAAATTGAAATTAAATAATATTTTTGTTATTTTCTTTTTTTAAATAAGCTGTGTATTTTTCTTTTCAGGTTAGCTGCGTCGATTATCCTGATTCCAGGGCTTATGATGGAGGTAAACCTCATAATGTCATGTAAACCTTGTAGATAACACCTAATCTGATATACCCAGTGTCAATTACTGAGTTTAGAATCCGTTCGATAATTCTTGAATTTGATATCTCAAGAGGTGCCGTCCCGATTTCCATTTCCGACTGGTACAGGTACAGGTACCCATTTACCTGCCACACAAATATGTGACAGATAAATATTTATTCTTTGGCCATTGGCGTCATTAGTGGTCCATGTACACAAGGAATTCTAATGTAGGTGTATTAGTGTGTAAGGTTATCTAATAGATTTACAGCAATGTTATAGGAGGATCGAATATGACGAGATTGATCTTCGTACGGCCGCTCATTTGCGTGACTCGAAGACCTTTTTACCCAATAAAGCACAAAAGTGTCATATTATTGTACCTAATATTTTATACTGCAATAGACGCCCATTTAAAGTACTGGAGTTTTAATTGAAAACTACAGTAAAGTTTAAGTCTAATATGCCTACAATTTTGTTTTTTTTATGTTATTCTGTTTTCATTAATATATCAGTGCAACAGATATGTACATACTCGTAATATACATGAATTCTTATTCAGGTTGGCGAACACATAGAGACATACGGAGCGTGCTATCGGCGACACCACCGACATACTGGCCAGGTATGTCTCCCAGCGGGCACGTCATATCGCGGAAGTTCGACAGATACTTTCCAAAGGAAATCGACTTAGTCAAAGAGCACGCCAAACTAGTCCAAGACATCAACAGCCTTCGCCAAATCGTGTTCGTCGCGCCGCTGGCGGACGAGAGCAGAGACTACGAAGACTCCATATTTCCAGAGTTTATCGAGACGTACACAACGACGACGCCGCGGCCGACCACAACCTGGCCTCCGAAGCCGACCAAGGGCATCCCAATAATACTCCTCGGCGGTGCCAGCCAGAGACAAGTGGTCAGAAGTCAGCCGATCAAATTCCCGAAGCAAGTGTTCAATCTAGTTGGAACGTCGGTGTCTCCTCTATATAAACATCCGTATCCTTTCGTGATGCAAGCGTCTTCCCGGCAGCCGGTGAAGATTTGCGTCACTGCGCCGCCCCTCGTACACACGACGACTCGCCGACCCAGTCTCTGGGAGCGGCTCATCAACTCAATAATACCCAGGAGCATAATAGCAGCTAGTCGTCCTAATTTACTTCCTACCTAGTCACGACTCGACCTATCGTCCACGTAATACACGGTTATTGTAGCAACGCATAACTCGACTATTGTAAATAATTCTCCCACTGTTTTTAGATGGATGCGCAGATAGTTTCTCTGTATTGGTAACGTTCTTGTGATCTTAAGCTGAGATCTAACGGAATTTTAATTCAACTGACTTGTATTGCTTGGACATTGATCGATTAGATATTGATTTTGAACTTCGAAGTGGTGCTTGAATAATCGTTTGAAATAATATGTTATCTTATACTTATTATCATCTTAATTTGTATTTGCCTGTGTATTAATTTTTTAAGTAATTAATTTTGATACGAAATTTATCTCCGATAGAGGTAGTACGGAGGTAAAAGATTGTATATAGTTTTTTAAGATTCCACAAATATTTCGCTGGAAGAGGTCAAAGGCGTTTTTAAATTTGTCAAAACAGAGAAGTGTAAATGAAGTGGTCAGGGTTATCTTATTTTATTATTATCTCAAAGTATTTTAATTAGATTAGAATAAAAGGTATTGTATAGTGGTAAGTGTGTTGTCTGAAGATGAAGAAGTCAGATCAATTATGTAGAAGACATCTGAGGCGCACACCTGCGTGACTTCTCGCGTGAGTCGGCTAATCACCAATGCAATGCATTGTCTACTTTTTGCTGTCGGAATGGAAAAGTTGAATGTCTTATGTGTTACGATGGAACAATATTCCAACATGGCTGCCAGTTACGTGATTCTGACTTAACACTATGACGACGAATTCTTTCACGATAACTGTGCATTGCCTAGTAATTATTGTTCACGTTGTCATTTTGTGTGTCCGTCCAATGATTTATTGTTGATTTGCGTATCGTATTTGCGGTAAGGAACTGATTATACATGAAGTTTGTTGCTACTCTGTAATGAGGAATAAATAATAATTTATTATGTCCATTTGCATAATAATGTTTGCTTCAGTAATGAACAAGTTGTCTATCAGGCTTTGGACGTCCAATCCTGGACGTAGCCATCCCCCTATTTTTGGGTGGTTATGCGCCTTATCCAGCAATTGATTACTTTCTTCTTCCGATACGGCTTCCATTCAAGGACCTCTATTCCCAATCTGTTTCCGTCTTTTAATTTGTCACTTCAGCTAAAAAATTCTGTGAGCTGTGTTGGTGAACTTTACAGAATTTTGTAATTTTCGCGATTTTCGGCATCACCGTGCAATTTGTATAATGAACATTTCTGTATGGATTTCCATAAATCATTTTGACTTTTGTTTTACTTAATATGCATGACGTGAATGGGTTATTTCATGTCTACTAGATTAAATCAAGGTACAATAATGTGCAAATGGAATCCGCAAAATCATTGTTTATTATTAGTATATTGTTTATACCTACGTCAAAAAGTGAATTTTGATTTGATATAAAATTTGTAGATACGTGTACCTGACCCATTCGTTATCATTACTAGCCGTCTATCACTTTTAATAAAATTTCTCTAAAGTATTATAATTTTAATTTTAATAGAGACACAAAACAAACGCCAAAACCAAAATTGATTTATTTCTTTCTCAGGTATCTTTTCGTTGTTTGAACTTATGTATATAATTTATTTGTAAGATACAACCATTGGCTCACTACTAAGCACGGGAACATTATTGTGATCTATCCTCATCCCTGAGGAGGTTTAAAGAATATTCCACCACTTGGTTTGGTGGCAACTATTGTAAGTATTCAGTAGGAATTAAATAAATTAAATAATGTTATTTGTTTAAGTAATTTATACCATTTGTATAAATAAATAAATGTAAATTTCTTAATATCTTTCTCTGAAGAAGATAATAACAATAAATTTTAATTATTACCTTACAAAAAAATTTTATGTAAATTTAATAAATGTATACCATACAAAATAGAAATGATAAAATTTCTCATAATTAAGTGTTAGTTAAATATTATTTATGTAAATGTAATAATTATCGTGCATAAGGTCCATTTCTGAAAAAAATTAAAAAACTTTGTGTATAATGTTCATGTTTTTTTATTTTATTATTACATTCAATACACGAAACAATATTCCATTAAAATATGTCTTAGCTGAGAACGATAGTAAGGCCTAACTCAAATTACTTATGAATATCGTACATAATATTACGGTTATTTTTAAATTATTAGTAGCTTTAAGTAGACAAAGATATACATATAAAAGGATAGGCTTGTTAGTATGAAAATTATTTCACGAATCTGTGGAGTTTTAGGAATTACCGGTTATATACTTTATAAAATAAAAAAATAAAAAGTATTTTTTTTGGTATTCTATTGATCCCAGGGCAACTAGTATGTTGAGAGAGAATGCCGATGTGGAAGATCGTTGAGATCAGGAGCAACGACATTGAACGGTGAAAGTGTGTTTTTGCTGATTCTCCGACGTATTGAGCTACTATTCTCGATGGGTTTATCACTTATTGTTCACTGATTCTTAAAACAAAGAAACATTTAGTTCACTGAATAATATTGATGGATCTTATTGTCGCGTAGATTCAACTGCTAACGAATTTCGACGCAAGCTGTCAGAGCTACGTGGCTCTGTTGGAAATGGTCGGACTATCGAAGCGGAGGTTCATGTTTCGAACCTCAAGTTTTATGTTGGTTTTTATAGTTTATAATTTTATACAGAATGGAAATTTCTAGATTAATCTGGATGAAATAGAACTGAA